>CAUYON010158503.1:0-20602 GCA_963573935.1 Arctocebus calabarensis | reverse complement strand
GAGTGATCACAGATCTCTCTGAGAAAATGTTCTTGTTTTTAATTCAATTGTTATACCTCTTTTATCATTTGGGTGCTTTCAAAGTATCTGTCTTCAGTGTCAGAAATCCTTTCTTCTGCTTGCCCTTTTCTGTTACTGAGGACTTCTGTAATTCTCAAATCTTTGAGGGTTGCAAGTTCTTGTCTCAATGTGTCAAGATCTTTGGTCATTTTGTCTTTGAATTGGTTGAATTCTTGAGACATCTTCTGAATCAATCCTACAATCTCTGCCTCCATCTTTGTTTCCATTTTGTTGATCTTGTTGGCAATCCAGATTCTAAATTTGATTTCAGACTTCTCCGCAATCTGTTTGTCGATGGGATCGTCTGGATTGGATGGTTTGTTATTCTTTGGGGGAGTTGCACAGTTCTGTTTATTCATGTTGCCAGAGTTTTTCCACTGATTCTGCCCCATGATTGTTTTTCAGTTTTTAGCTAGATGAGTAGGTCAGTGAAATTGGACTGGAAACGTCTATGGTTGTGGTTGACCAGCCGTCCACCTAGGAACTGGGATAGTGACTGCAGCTTTTTCTCTACAATTTTGCAAAGTACCTGTACAGTACTACAGTCTATGACTATAGAGGCCTACTTAGTGTAGTGGGGATAGGTGGCCCTGTCTTGTATCCAGCTGATTTCTGTTAAATCCTAGTGTTTCATTAACCCTGGGGTGCAGACTCAGGTTCAGTGAAATACAAGCACCTAGGAGATTTTTTCCCCCCACCAGTAGTATCTGTAAGAGGACAATCAAACCTTCCCACTACAGAAAAGCCTGGGACCCACCTTGGAGGGTTCTCGGATAATTTGTATGGTTCAAGAGTTCCAGACCAATTGTCCCCAATAACCCCCCACACTCTGGCTGGAAAGTTCAGGAGGGCTCCAGCAACTAGATGTTAGGGGATATTGGCAGCTCGAGTGAGATTTGAGCAATTTTGGTGTTCCAAGGAATCAGAAATGCCCATCCAGTAGGAGGTTTAGAGCCTGGGGATTGGTGCCTCTTACCTCACCTTGGTTGTTTTTCACCACTGAATTTTGGTCACCCCAGTCTCTGGTAGTCTCTCTGGCAGACTTTGTTAACCCAGTCTCTGTGTCCCTGTTCTTCCCAAAAAACAAATGGGCAAATGCGCCTGCCAGAGTCAAAATGAGGTCGTTGCCTCCTCCTCGAGGTTATCACAGTCTACCACCATCCAGCAGGGGGGGCTGGTATCTGTCTGCCTCAGGTGCTCAATGGCAGCTGAAGAAAGTTCCACCTGAGCTCGGTCCAAACCTGAGGATATCCAGACAGCAAAAGAATTTCTCCCTCGGCCACTGCATCTTTGTTGCTGCTGTTTTGCAGTATTGGAATCTTTATAGGGCGAGGTATGGCTCCCTCTGTAAGGCCACAGAGATGGGGAGATGACTGTCCAAAGTTAGACCACAGCAGGATCACTCTACTAATGCTGAAGTTGGGTAGAAGGTGCCTCCGCTTAGGTTCGTGCACTTCAGCACCTTCTGAGCCTTCACCCACAGTGTGGGAACCCTAGCCTCTGTCTGCTGCTGAGATACTCTTTATCTTTGGGCCAGGACAGTCCCCTTTCCCTCTATGTCTTCCTGTACAGTTACTGGATTCACCGGAACAGCAAAGCATTACAGCCACCGTCTATGCAATGCTCGGTCCTAGCTAAGAAATGCAGACAATCTGGATTCTGGAGGAGATGAACTTCTGGACTTCCAGACCAGGGGAGGGGGAAGACTGAAGGGTCAAGGTGACAAGGAAAACATTTACAACTCCAATCACTTTGAGATCAAATGTGGTAATACACAAGTAAGAGGGCTACCAGGCACACAAGCCCACAGATACACCCAACAGTCAGAAACGCACGGACCTACAGACAAAACAGAACAAACACAAAAAAAAACCAAATAAAAACCACAACAAAGAACAAAACAAACAAATAAAAAAATCTACTATAAAAATGTTACTTGTAAAATACTTGAGAAAAGAGAAAGAAAAAAGCCTCTAAAAAATGATGTAAGCACTCTTAGAATCTATAAGAAGGGAAGAAGAGGAAGGGGAGAGAGAAAAAAGAAAGTAGTGTTTGTAAAAGGGTTACAAGACAGAAGAAAGGAAAAAGAAAAATACAATTGAAAATAGAAGATATTAAAAATAACCTATGGAAAGAAAATAAAATAAAAAATTATTTATCAATGACTCCTCTGAGAAAAGGATATATAAAAGAAAAAAAAAAACACCAATCTCAGAAATATTATTCTTGTATATATATAGAAATACACATCTTTACGTAAGCGGTAGAAGTCAACTTTAGCAGAATAAATTTTCCATGCAATATACTTTACAGACACAAAGATGGCACTGTGAGTGGTTCCCAGGCTTATATGTGCTTCAGAGTTTACTTTGTTACTATGGAAGCCACTCTAACAGTCTGGTCGCCATTTTTGGAGTTTCTCCACCCATTTGTGTTCGAAAAGTTGCCTTCCTTTGGGTGTTCCACTCCAGACGGCACTCCCAACTGACCTTCCAATTTGGTGTGAGGGTTCGCAGGTCATAAAACTCTCTACTCTGCCTTCCTGTTCTCTTGCTAACTGGCGGCTGCAAACTGCTATGGGCGAGCTGCTTGCCACAGCAACTTGGGCAGCTGAGGGGGAGGGGCTCCGCAGCCGCGGCTGGCTGCTGCTGCCACTTGAACTGCAACTTTTTTCCACTGCTGAAGTGCATGGGGACCCTGTTCACTGATTTCCACAGCTCAGAGTGTCTCCTCCAAACCCCCGATCCTTGTGCACCCTGCACAGCCAGACCTCACCAGGGTTCCCCACCTGGGATGGCACTGTAGGATCAATTACTCTCAATGATCTGGGGAAAAGGTGTTCACCATTTTGGAGATTTCAAAATGTCTTTTTCCCGGCAGGGTCCCCTCCCCTCGTCTCTTGCTTGGGCTGCCCAGTCCTCTATGGCTCCAAGCAGCACTCCTTTCTGGTCACCAAACTCTGAAATCCTCACTTCAACAGAATTTGTATCAATTAAGTTTTGCAAGTTACGAACTGCTGTCTTCCCTGTGGGAGGGGCTGGCTGCCTCTTCTCCACCAGTCAGGGGAAAAGACTATAGCAGAGTCCGCGGTTTTGAACTACACCTCAAACACAATGATCTACCAATTTGCTGCACATCTCCAGCTGTCCATCCACTCCAATAATTCACATGGGGAAAGATTCAGAGCTCCCTCCCTCTACCTGGTGTCCTGTGGGGATGGGCTATGGGACCATCTCGACCGCCATCTTGCCCTCCCTCCCCCACAATTACAGTTCTACAAAGGAAGCAATTAAGAACCAGTTTCTTCCATGCAACTTAGGAAACATTGTCCAAGTAAAACAATCCTTCATCATACAGTATGGAATCTTCCCACTGAAGAATGCGGATAACACACTCCATACAGAATCCAAAACTGCTGGCTGCCCTCTGACAAACTTCATTTGCCCCATGTATTTTTTGATTTAAATAAACTGTCAGTTTAAAAAAAAATTAAGAGCTTTCATCTAAATATCTAGATTTCTATTACCTCTTAAAAAAATGAGACATCTGGGAACTATGGGCTTTTAATCCACATGGCAATGATTGCCTTGAGCTAAGTAATAATGCCACTTTTCTCCCAAGTTTCAATTCTCCAGGTCTCTGCCTGGCTGGTCTTACTCTACTAAGTTCTTTGTTTGGCTACAGTGGGTCACCTTGCTGTAGCTGAAAGACAGCTTTTTTGTTCCCAGCTTGGAGTCATCTGGAAAGCTGCCTAAAGGAAATGGGACTGACCATAAACTTTGGAGAATAGAAAGGCAAGAAAATGTGGAGCAGGGGAACAGAAGGGTCTCTGAGGACTTGGTTATTGTGTGAGCATGGCTTCAAGGGTAGGCCACAGGAGGGACTCATAACTTGGGGTAAATTAGTGAAGAGGCTGGTTGAGTTGGTCAGAGGTATAGGAATGAGAATATCAGCCAGAAAGCTTCAGATAACAGATTAAAAAATGATGGATGAGAATTCTGAGTACCAATCCAAGGAGTTTCTAGGACAGTCTCTAAGGTACAGTCTTTAACTCTCCACTGAGAAGCAGATATATCTACTCTACATGCAATTTCTGGAAGGTCAAATATCCATGTAAAGCTTGGGTAGCGTGCCCTGCCTCCACACCCTCCAGCCTTTACGTCAAGAAATAGTACTGCCTAATTATATTAATCTGGCAGAAATTGTTCCTAAAATCAAGAGGACTGATATTCAAATCAAAGGGAATTGACGTTTCAACAAGGAAGGGGTAAGATTAAGGAGGCAGTGGCAAGCCACTGTTAAGTTGACAGGCACTCAAGTCACACTGCCTGTGCTCGGATCCTGAACTCAGCTCATGGTGCTACCAAGTGGAAGTATCATGGCCTTCTGTGCAGAGCCTCTAACACAGGAGACAGCAGTGCCCATGTCAGAGGCCTGGTGTGAGAATTGACGTGATAAATGTTGTGCATGCTTACAATAGTTCCTGGAGTAGGATAAAAGTGAAATAAACATCAGTTGTGCTGCTATTGTCACCACGACCATCATCATCCTCACTGAAAACAATTGAGCTGAGTCCAGACGTGTGGAGCTGGGATTCGTCTGTGGTCCTTGCCACTAAAACAGAAGAAAACACATGACAAAGGGGTTGTGAGGGAAGAAAAGGTAGGACTGGGTGACTTCAGAAACATGAAAACAAGACATGTTCAGAAGTGTTCAAAGATCACATGTATCTGGAAGTGGGTGATATGGTCTCACTGGGGAAGGTCAGAAAGAATCTTGGAGAAGATTCCTCTCTCCAAAAAGCTTTTGGAGAAGTCACTTTTAGGGTGAGAGTAGAACATTGCATTGGGACTATTTAGAAACAGATGAAAAGGCACAAGTAGAATTGGGTAGAATGGTTTAGACCAGTGGTTCTCAAACCCCCTAATGCCATGATTCTTTAATACCATAAAATTATTTTTGTTGCTACTTCGTAACTGTAATTCTGCTACTGCTATGAATCATAATGTAAATGTCTGATATGCAGGATTTATTTAGGTGACACTTGTGAAAGGGTCGTTTGACTCCCAAAGGGGTAGTGACCCACAGGTTGAGAACTGCTAGTCTAGACCAAGATATAGTTTGGGCAGCTGATAGTGTTTTGTGAAGTTGACAATTTCTACAAGGCAAAAGGATGGAGAACACAGATAAGCCACTATATCATTATGACCATTATTTTTAGATACTATTGACCACACTTTATAGGTACTAGTAACTGCTCTAAGCAGTTAATCCAGGCTGTCTCATTAAACCTTCCTTATAACTGCCTCCACAATTTATAGATAAACTGAGGGTTAGGAAGGTTAAAATCCTTGTTCAAAGGTACCCAGCTTTTAGGCAATATGAATTAAAAGTGGAATGCAGAGGCCTCACTCTTAACCATTTGCTATAATCCTTTGCATAAAAAAGAGGACGTGAAATTTAAGCAAAGAGAAAGGTGTAAGAAGTCAAGAGACAAAGTGAATGGGTCAGCCCTTGAAGATGAGGAAGAGGAAGAGAATGGACTGACAAGCTCAGGAAAGAGCCTTCCCCAGGCTACACTGTGCTCTGTACAGAGAGAAAGTCACTTTTAATAGAAAAAGGAAAAAAGGTCAGAAGACAAGGAGATGCACTTGATCAGCCAAATACTAGACAAGGAAGTCATTCTCAAAATCCAGGTCCAATGTCAGTATGAATGTACGACAAGTGGCAGGATTTCATTTGCTTAGTTTCACCAGAGAAATGGATATCCATTTAATATTCAGAACTAAACTCATAAATAGCATTGTTATTAGCCTGTCTGGCCCTCTCATTGATAGCAGGGTGAGCCCCTTGGAATCTGAAACATCTATTTACTCCATTAGAGAATAAAGAACTTATTTTGTGTTCTTAGCCACTAAAGCATTGTATAGTTTATGCTCACTCTGTCACATTCATGCAGGACATAGAGAAAGCAGCTATATGATGTGGAGGGAAGGAGGAGTAAATACCCTTGACTTTCTGATAGTTTATAAGGGAATGACAAAAAAAAAAAAAAGGAGAAGAAGAAAAAAATACAATGACAGCTCTTCTTGTGCTTCAAAATAAGGTGGTGCTGACAAAGAAAATCACTCCTGTACATGGTAAAATGGTCTTTAGAGTCAAGGACATTTTTGATCAGAAAAATAAACAAAAGATTAAAGCATAGGTGCTAAGTCATATAAAAAAAGACATAAAACATTACATATTGTATGATTTATTTTGCATAGAGAAAGAACATATATTAGTGGTTATGGGAGCTGTGGGAAGGGAGAATAGGTAGAAACTTCTTAAGAAAGGAGTTTTACTATGGGAATATTTTGGAACAATGTAGAGGTGGTGATGGCACAATCCTGTGGCTATACTAAACGAAACTGATTTGTTCACTTCAAAATGCTCAGTTTCTATTACATGAATTATATCTCAATAAATTATTTTTTAAATGAAAAAATAGCAAATAAAAAAATAGTTTAAATCTTATGAATAGTATGTAAATGACGGGATTTTTCATTTTTCCCCAGAACATTTACAGAATCATGTAAAAGAAGTCCATGCTTGAGCCAGTGTTACCATGAAGGAGTCCCACGTGAGGAAGGTACAGGCCTGAACAGTTCATTCACTGGCTACAGGAAGCATGGCCTCAGCGTGACATAATGGTGGAACCAGAACTACAGCAGCTGGGTTCTTCAGCCAATTACCATCCTACCACAAGAGCTCTCGGAGGCTCATTTTTATAGTACCACATCAACATACATTTTCAAAGTCCCTGCCACAGGTCTGGCAATATAGCAACTCTCTGCCATGCGTATCAAAGAGCAATGGGAAGCCGTGGCTAATTGAAACCTGAAAATAATACCTAATGTTTTAAAATAATAGTTTCTGTAACCTCTCCCCTTAAATCCTTGTGTTATACTGCTATGGAGGGAAGGGAAACAAAACATACACAAATGACATTGCTTGTGTCCCCATAAGTGACATTGCCAGCAAAGAAGGTAAACATATGAGAAAGTTAAAATGTTGTGAGAAATAATCCACGAAGACTGTGTATAATCCACCAATGTCAAGTCAGAATCTACACAGCGAGTGTGACAGTTTATTAATGTTAACTGGCAATTTTACAAAAAAAAAATACAGAATCATTTGTGTAGATATTAGTGCCACACCCTCCCTTCACTAAGCTATAAGACTGTTCTGTTAGAGCAATATGAACACTTTATAACTTGTATCCATCAGTTTTGTAGAATTTTTACTGTTGTCTGTAAACTATGGTGATACTTAATATATTACAGATTTGACATGTTAGAAAATATTAACATCACCATATAACCCCATAAATCAAATTTTGTGGAAGGAGTAAGGTACCTGGAATGAATCTATTTTATTTCCTTAGACTTAAGTAAGAAAATAGTGTATATACCATATAGGTGTAAACAGGAAATCTATGTGTTGGGGGAAATTAATAAAGTCTGTTATAAGAAAAGTCTTTAAAAATAAAAAAAGTGATACAACATTTGCATATATACACACATATTTTAAAAATAAGTGAAGAAATAAAGGAAAAACTTTATACTCATTTAAGAATGAAATTTTATCATGTACTGAGAAATAACTGTGATGCTTAGCAGAGAATATTTTGAAAGCTTCTGCTAATGTGTCTATTTGGATCCAACCCCTTTATAATAAAATGTACTTTCTATCAGCTTGTTGGTTAATGTAGCAATAATTTCCTAACTAGGAATTAAATACATGGCATAAAAGTTGAAGTACATCTGAAGGTATTTCATTTATATTCTAAGAAAAGATCCTCTTGCTGTGGTAGCTGATTTATTAACTTTAAGAGTTTTATGTAAAAAGTTTGCTCATTTTTTTATTTGCATGCTATAAGTTTTCCCCTATTTCTAAAATGAACATCCCATTTTCTCCTTTTTTTTTTTTTTTTGGCATCACACTCTCACTTTATTTTGCTCATTAAAAAAAACCCGACATTTGTTTTATATATACATATATGTAATATTCTTTTTCCATTAAAATTATTTCTTCTTTTCCAAGCTGAGATGACTTATGAGTTATTAAAATTTCACCTCTCTTTTTCTAACAAATGTTTCCATCCCATGTGACATCCTGTCTGCAGAATCGTATGCACAGTAGACTTTGAAGCCTCAGCTCTAATAATGCCCATCTTCATGACTTTCTTGGACTTGCCTCAAAGGTTTCATCTCTCTCTCTCTCTCTCTGTCTCTTTTTTCTTTTCTGGCCTACCATACCAGACCATGGCTTATCATTATCAGAACCTGTTTCTTTTTTCCTTTCTTTTCTTTTTTCTCTTTTTTTTTTTTTTTTTTTTTGAGACAGAGTCTCACTATGTTGCCCAGGGTAGAGTGCTATGACGTCACAGCTCACAGCAACCTCAAACTCTTGGGCTTAAGTGATTCTTTTGCCTCAGCCTCCCAGGTAGCTGGGACTACAGGCGCCCGCCCACAATGCCCGGCTATTTTTTTGTTGTAGTTGTTATCTTTGTTTGGGAGGCTCAAGCTGGGTTCGAATCTGCCCCGGTGTATGTGGCTGGCACAATAGCCGCTGAGGTACAGGCACTGAGCCAGAAAACCTGTTTCTTGAAATTTTTTCATCCACTTGGACATGGAATTCCTGTGTGGTGCTTCTTTCTTGTAATAGCGTCTAAACCTTCTTGGGGCAGTAATGGCAGATTTTAGCTCGACCAACCAAAGAACACAATGTACTTTCTCCTTTTTTTTTTTTTTAAGTTTTTTGCCGGGGCTGGATTGAACCTGCCACCTCTAGCATACAGGGCTGGTGCCCTACTCCTTTGAGCCACAGGCACAGCCCTGTACTTTCTCTTCTTACAAAGTCATGGCTCAACAGCAATTCTGAAGCTAAGCTGACAAGAGACCATAAGATAGTTTTCCCACTTCTGGAAAGATGAGAAAGGACCAATCCCAGGAAGCAAGGCCAAGTGTTCTGGCCCTGCCTTCCTAATCTGCGTCCGGATCTCAGGACGCTGTAAGCCCTTGGTGCACTCAGAGCCCACAGAACGCCGCGCTCCTCTGCCAGGGTCTCCATTTTCTCCTTTTCTTAACACTCAGAATGGAGAAAGTAGTATCCTCTACTGTGTGAAGAAACACTTGCGTTCCCAAAAGAGGACCTCGAGGCACCAGATGCTGAGACTGTCAAAGCCTGAGACGTGCACCACCTCAGGTAACCACAGCCACCAGAAAGACCTGGAAGCTGATGCCATCTCCTGGAGTGACTTCGGACTCTCGCTCTGCTTTGGACAAGTTTCTTCTTGGATCTGGAGGATAGAAACACTTATTTTACGGTCAGTAGGCAGTTTAACAATCACATACACACAATGGAGCAATCAAAAGGGTGAGCAGGTGAATATTCCCTTTCAGAGGATAAATTACCTTTTCCTGGAAAATGATTATTGGCTGACAATGAGGTGGTAATTTACTTCCCTCCAGCCTATAATAAACACAAACACAAAGCAGGAGACCATTTTCAGCAGCTGTGTGAGTGATTATAATCACCTTTTAGCCTTGAAACCAGTCCCTAGCTCATCAGCTATGATATATAAATACATATTTTTTTATGTCTTTGAAAAGAAAAGGTTTTGTGTGTCTCAGTTTGGCAAGCTGTCCATAGTGCCACCTATTAGCAAACTCTACAGAATATGAGATTTCTTTTGAAGTGAACTCTAGTTTTTAATTCAGAGTACCCTCTTGCTTCCTGACTTTAGGAACTAGTCTAGGGCAGCCAGTTCTATTATGGGAAGACGAGAAAAGAGGTGCACTATACATAATGTGGTGATGAAACTGGTACTTCAGGGGAATGGCAGCGAAATAAATGTTCTTTTAGGTAGGATTGCTTGTTTCAGGAGGTCTTTTGCTTATAGAAGAGCTGAGCCTTATGTAACCAGGAGAATTGCAACCAAGTGTGACATTAACTGGAACATACAAGAAATTGAGACGTTATCTCTAGATGCTATAGGAGGTTAGGGCATAAGAGCAAATAGCACATCATGGGGGCCTGCAGAAGAGACAGAAGGATCCCTGTAATATAACAGGATGCAGGGGATGGAGGATCCCGGAGCAGCCTAAGGCCAAGGAGAAAAGAGTTATAAGAGATGCTTCGTACAAGATGATGGTCAAGTTTGTGGCATCAGATTTTGTTAGACATAGATTTCCAATTTGTCATATAAGTATTCTCTTTTAGCTCCACCCCTATAAATAAGAATCCCAGAAACACCAAAGCAGATAGTGCTTTGACATCTATCTGCTTGTCACCAAAGTGAAAGTCTGAGCAGAGATGCCAGCATGAATGAAGAGGTGATAGAAGTTGATAACAGAAGCTCATAAGATTTGAAAGTGTTGGAGGAGAGATCTGGGCTCCCCACAGTCAGATTACACCACTTTGTCTGCAACACTAGATAGAGGAGCTCAAGAGAATGTAAAGGCCTTAGGAGCCATCCTATCTCAGTGAGAAGTGTTTGTTAGCTTAACTCAAAGTGAATTAGCCACCAACATGTAGAAGTGAGATGATTTCATGTTTCTAAAGAAAATAACAACAAAAAAATCCAGTGTCTTTGGTTAAAAAAAAAGAGAGAGAGAGAGAAAGATAACTTGAAAACCTTAGACTCGAAGTACCTGGTGCTGCATAGCAACTGCTAATTTACAGAAAGCAAGGGTCGAACAATTCTTAAGACTCCATGTGCCCTGTCGCCTGCCACCCAGATCAACTCACTTGGTTCAGCAGTCCCGGGCAGTGCGTGATTGGGAGACTCCATCCATGATTAAAGACATTTCCTATGTATTTGTGATGGCCTTGCTCATGGTGACGGTCCAAAAGATTTTTAGTGAATTCCTTGGTCCTGTACTTTCAGGTCAAATGCAAGCTAATCTGCCAATATTTGTGTGTGCTCCATATTGGCTCCCTGCTCCTGAAAGGAAGGGACACTAATTTTGTCCATTTGCCACCAGATCCACTCACTCTCTGCTCTTCCTGCCATTCATCCAGGCAACTTTTTTTTAATGTATCTGTTAGATTTATTTATCCTCTGACTCTAGTTAGGCTGGGCCAATGAGAATCATCTACAGGATAATGGAGGCCAGGAGGGAAGAAAAGAGAGTATTTTCTCCCTTCCATTCTCAACAGTTCTATCACTCTTGGATAAGCTCAGCTTTTGTGTGGCTCTTGCAGGTTTAGACATTGACCAGTTATCCCCCATTGCTAGACTGTAGCACTTCTCTAGTCCGTTTAGTTCCCTGAATCCTTTCTACACTTTACCAATAATCCCTCCACTCGGATATCTTTCATTTAATCTCCTGATTGCACCATCTGCATCCTGCTGGACTCTTGACTGATATATCAGATTTGAACACTCTAAATTTGAGTATAAAAGTAGTTGGTGAGAAAAGACAAAAGGAAATGAAAAGAGTAGATTTCAAATGAGTCTGGGGAAAAAAAAGTTTGGATGAGCATAATCTTGCAGATTGGTCTTTACAAACCTTGCTTGCCTTAATCAGACACTTAAACAGTTGAGTGTTCTGGGTCGTTTCTTCTCTGAAGCCTTTCATTTCATGTGTAATTAGAAACATGTCAGTCTGTAATGACAGCAACCTTCGAAATGGTCAGCCTGTCACTTCCACATCCCTAACTCAAGACACAAATGCCTGCCTGATTAGTAAGAGTCTTATTAAGGGCTATTGTCTCCCACATCCCTGCCAACTCCTCCTACCTCCTGAACTTCAGCATCTTGCACTCTGCTTGAAGGGTTTAAAAAGAAAAAAAATACAAATCTCATGGACACTCACATCAGACTGTATTCATAACTGTGGTAAAAGTGCATCTGTTCTTGTCACTCACAGCTTTTGTTTTCCTGTCTAAATCTAAGAATAACCTGCAGTCAGTTGCAAAACAGGGAGGAAATTTTCGAAAGAGTGTGTGGGTGGAAAAAGTCAACTGTGAAGTATATTCTAACACCGAGAGTCTGGTTGGAACCCAGTGTGGCCTCTACTTAACTCTCCCAAATTTTTTGGCCAGGGAGTTTAGTGCTATAAACCTCAGGTATACAGCTTTTATCTTTGGCAAAACTACTCAAATCTGGCAAGAAATATCCTTTAAAGAGGACATTAATTTGAAAACTGCTTAGTTTCTCTACTGGCTGAGGTAGAAAAAAAATAAGCTTTATTCTCATAAGTTATTAATTCTATTCATTTTTAAAACCTATTAATTGCAATTATGTGTACCAGAATTTTGATGAACACCTGTTTTCAAATTATCTAAGTTTCAGAACAGAAAGCCTGATACTGCTTTGAAAAATATTTTATTTACAAGGAAGTAGCACTAGCACTGAAAACTAGAAATAGTTCCACAGTGAAACGTAACAGATGTTTAGTACTTTGAGAATGTCAGTCACTGGATCTTCACTGCTAAGCACAGTACCTAGCACACAGGAGATGCTCAGACAACATTTACTGAATGAAAAGAATGCAGTGTTGGCCCATTGTCCTGTCAGTGTCCTTCACGCACTCATTCAAACACTTAGAATAATCACCTACTTTCAAGGACCACATTTGTGTAGTGACACCCAAACCCAGAACACAATTCTAATTTGATAGAGATATCTCTAATAGTATACAAAGGTTTTGACTGGATCCTCTGCTTCAGCAGGTGAAGAATACAATGGCATCTACAGAGAATATAATGGGAGCCAACCATTCAAGTCTTCAAGTGGAACTCACTTCGTTTAAAAATAAAAGCTCAGATACACAAAGGAAAAGAAGCACTGAAATTACCTATGTGAGAAAACAGAGCTAATATATAACAGTAGAGCAGGGCAAAGAAAAAACCCAGTTAGTAGGCTTGCCTTCATGCAGCTTCACAAGTACTTGTTGTTAAAATTATCTTGAAAATTGGTGGCATTTGGATTTCCTTTCAATAGACCTTTAACTGTGCAGTGCAGACCCTTTCCTGAGAAACACCCAAGAGCCTGAGAGGGGTGGGTGTGCACTTCACTACCACTGTGGTCAACAATTCCTAAGCTTTCTATGGCAGCACTGAAAAGGGAAGGAAGGGGGGTTGTAACACAAAATCTCTTGAGGTGGTGAGGACCAAGGATGTTTATAAATCTATTTAGTGGTACTGGAGACTTTAACAAAGAGTTATATTTAAAAATTTAAAAGGAATACTATCATACACAAGAACAACTTCTACATACACACACATGCATACATACATATACACATATGTCATCAAAGTAAAGAAGTAAATTAAAAATATCTTCTGATACTCTAAAAGATTACAAAAAAGTAGTGTGTCCTTTGATAAGAATTTATTATCTTATCTCTGATTGTAACAAACAGAGAGGTTTAGATGTCTTTTTTTTTTTTTTAAACACATTCATGTTTCTAAATTGTTAATCTCCCTTTTAAAGGCAGTGGCTTATCTAACCTAGCACTACCTTGGCAGCATCAAAAAAACCATTAGCAAAGAAACTAGAGCAGGCCTAGGGAGAAAAAGGATTTTCAACATATGATAAACCATCAGAACAGGGAAAGGAGTCAAAATTTGAGAACTTTAAAATAAAAATTTAGGGTCTATTTATTATTTAATGAACAAAAAAAGTGCATTTTAAATTGAATCCAGAAAAAAATATTAATCTATCATTCCAGATACCAAGTATATACTAGTGGTTGTTTCAGGATGTGGCCATAGCCATGGCCTCTTTTGACCTAAAGTAACTTCCTCTCAGTGGCTTTCCTATATCCAATCAGATATTCCTTCACAGGATTTTTATAGACAGCTCTTCATTCCTCTCTATACCATAGTATTTGGATTCAGTTTTTATTCTGTTTGTCTCTAATGAGACCATGTAACAGGATCATCTGTATTCTTAATTCCCAGTACCTACAACAATGCTTGGTTTACAGGGCTTGGGTGTGCTGAATGTAGCAGTTTTTTAAAGTCAGGGACGATTCTTTACATACCCTATGATGAAAGCAAAATGTTTGAGAAGTTTCTAGTTTTATGGCTCCCTGCTCACCAAGGCAGAAGAAAGAACTCACTTTCCCTAGCCCCCAACCAGCAAGGACACAGGGAATGATTCAGAAGGCAGCAGCAGGAACCCCAGAAACCCAGTATGTGGAGAACACTGAAGGAGGGGCAACCAGTTTCCAGAGGCAGCAGAAGCAGGGATCCCTAAGTTTTGCTTTCTTTCCTCCAACTAGCTAGACCAGTGGTTCTCAGCCAGGGTGAGTTAGCCCTCCGCCCCCATCTCAAACATCTGGCTGTGTTTGGAGACATTTTTGGCAGTCACAAATAACAGGGTGCTACTTGGATCTAGTGGGTAGAGGCCCAGGATAGTGCCAAACATCCTATAGTGCACAAGAGATCCCCTACAACAATATCTATAGTGCTGAAGTTAAGAAACCCTGAGCTAAACTAAGTTTTGTTGTCTCCAACAAAAACTGACCATCTTTGGCTTTCTAAGGTTCAATTTTCCCATTGGGATCATGGCAATGATAATGAGCTGTGATTATCTTAGATGTTCTTAGATGTTAAGTGGTGAGACTTAAGATAACAAATATAAAATTCATAGAGTACAACCTAGCATACAATAACTGCTTAACAATTACCAGGTATTTGTAATAATGACCTTCATAACAAAAGCCAACATTTATCTACACATAGTGTGGAGGTGTCAGGTACTGTGCTAAATGTCTTAAAAACTAGTATTATGAGTATACATGCTCTCATGCTCAAAAAACACTTGGTAAAATAATAAACGCTGATGAAAACCTGTTTATTAAATGATTGCATGCATAAGTCATATACAAAGGACATAAAAATATTTATCAGGACACAATACTAAAAACAGTAAATTAAATTCTTTTTTTTTCCATTGAAGAATGCTTTCCTTCTAAATGTTTCTGATCTTAAGAACCAAGCAATCTTAAATGCAAACTCAAAGCTGTTTAATCCTCTTCAGACAAAACACGATGAAACAAGGCAGGGCTGAAACCTATTACTGCTGGCAGGGCAGACTGCTGGAGCCAAAGTGACCACTAATTCTGTCCTGCTACATGCAGGAAAGTGAAGGAGACACACGGCACTTTGAATAAATCAATTTCCTTTGTTAGCTTCCTCTATTTATCGTTTGCTTTTACTGTACGTTTTACGGATCAAGTTAATCATTTTCACATAAAGATCAATCTCACTATGCACTTTCGTTTGAAAGTTGTCAGATCTTGCAGAGAAGCTAAATTCAAGACAAGGAAGGGAGAGTATACTCTAGATTTCTGTCGTTTCCAGTGACCCAAACTTTCCATGAATTTCTGTTAACAATACCCCAAACTCTTCTTTCCTATTGCTGGCAATTGTTTAGTTAAAGCGTAATTTTAAGGAGAAAGTATCTAAAATTTCAATCTTGTTTAAAGTAACCAAAAGACTTTAAAGAACCAGAAATTTTCCTTTGCATGGCAGTGCCCTCCTAAGACTGTTGATTAGCACTTGCTATCTCTACCCACAAACCTACCCTGTCTCCTCTGTCCCATCCCCAAGTCTCATTCTCTGTTTCCATCAGTCTGTACAGTGAGCAGCCCAAAGCCTCTCAATAAATTCCTTTTAAGGCTTAATTACAATTTACTTCTATTTGCTTATAACCAATGCAATGCTGTTACTGGTTAAAACACAAACACATACACACACACATATATATACACACACACATACACTGGCCTACTTAGGACATTATCTTACACACTTCTGTGACATTTATGGATTTAGGGCCAGGATATGGTATTTTTGTTCCTTCTCCATTTAACCACTTACCCACCTTTATACCTCAGGTATAAAGTCTGTGAAAAAAAAATGTTGAAAAAGACTACCAATTAAAGATGGTTAATAAGTCAAGAGAGTTCATATTATAGTTTCTCATGGGACAGTTTACCTGAAGAGATAAGCATGTGGTTGAATCTTTTTGAAACCTTCAAAATTTATCTAGATAAGCTACTTACCAAAAAGAGTTCATGTAACTTTTTTTTTTTTATAAGATAGGGTTGAGCTCTGTCCTCTGGGCTAGAGTACAGTGGTGTAATCATAGCTCACTGCAATCCCAAACTCTTAGGCTCAGGTGATCCTCCTGCCTCAGCCTCTGTAGTACATGCAGCACATGCCCCATATATTTCTCTTTTCCTTGATGAAATATTGATTCATGATGAAAAGAAGACTTTCATATATCCATTACTGGGTTCTGCTAGAGCCACTAACAGTGAAAATCATTTATCAATTTTCAAGTATCAGTTACACACTAAAAAAACAAACAAACAAAAAAAGGCTCTACTAATGACAACGCATGCACATGCCTTATTTTTAAAGGTATTGAAAGACCTTTCTACAAGTCTTTCAACCAGTACATGTCAAGTGACCTTTTGAAAATACAGACAAGTTTATATGTGTACTTATTGCATAAACACAAGTAAGCTAGCTGGGCAACATCCCCAGCTATAACCTTGAAGCCAACTAGACATCCTGAATGTGCTGTCTAGTCTCAACTTGCTTCCTGAATTGAGACTAAATATTGAGGGTAAACGCAGCTCTCAGACATAGATCTGAACATCTAGTTTCAAATAAATACCAACCTCACACACTGCTCACAGCTCTCGATCCACATTTGCTACTGGACGTTCACTAGGACAACTAATTAAATCAGCACACCTTTCCAGAATGGATACACCAGAAGTCAACTTCATGTAAAATCCAATGAGGCAAAGAATGGCAGTGTCAGAAATACATGAAAAGAACAAGAGTTGAGGATCTTTAAAGATCAATGACAGAAAATGTGGAGAGAAAAAGAAAAGTTCATGGAAACACTTCGAGAAGACAGCAATAAAGGAGAGAAAGAGAGAAAAATCAGGAAGAGGAAAGGGATGCTGAAGGTTGAGACTAGACACAATGAACAATATTACAGAAAATGAAGTACAGTAACTTGGGTCACATGTATAATTTACTTATCACTTTGGAGTTTCCTAAGATCCAATGATATAATACTACAGAAACTGGAGGAAAATGAGGTTAATATCCAGTCCTTTCCTGACACCTGCCCTTAAAGAATCAATTCCCAACACCAGGGAATGGACATGTGATCTCAAGTGGTTGCCCTGTAAGAATTTATAAGAGTCCTTGCCATATAGATTAAGGAATGCATATCCTTTAGCATATGACAGCAAGAAGCAATGTAGCATGGAAGTTAAGGACATGGATCTTAAATATGGAGTCAGACTGTTTGGGGCTTAAATTCCAGCTCCAAACTTAAGAATTGGTATCTTCTCAAAGTTCTTTAGTATTTACCAGACCATTAGCTTCTTTCTTACCAAAACAAGAGAGTATATTTCAGTGGATTCTTATAAAAGCTAAATTTGATAGTGCTTATTATAAAAATAAATCATTAGCCCAAATTATTTTAGTCTGCCTCAATTAAAATAATTAAAATCATTGACCATTAATTTCAGAGCATTTAGTATAAAAAGTTCTAAGAAAAGAAATTGTTGACCCAAGTGCTATTAAAAATATAAGCCATGAATTAATCATAACCCTTTGTTTAGGGAGAAATCCATCTAAAGACTATTTAAAATCAAATTTAAGATAAATTTGTACTTTTCATGTTCTTGTAAAGTTGAATATCTGTATCATTCAATTTACCAAATATGGCAGTGATCTTTTGTTCAAATTTTAAAATTTGTTTTAACTGTTACAACAGCAGTGATTCTATAACTTTGGGCTCTAGAGTTTTTATAATGAGGAGTACATTTGTTAGAATGATTGTAGTAATTTTTTTTCCATAGGTGGTTGTCTTCCTAACTAACCTTATGATAATCACTGCATGAAACTTCAGTGATCTAGTTATATCAAGCCATAGAAAAACACTGAACATTTTCCTGCTGTAAGTAATACATCTAAAGCCATACTTCCTTGGGAAAGAACAAGTTATTTTGCAATTAAAATTAAAAAGGAAGAGACAGGCTATCATCAGAACACAACACAAAACCTCCATTTTTCACAATAATGCAATTCATTTAGCAAACCTAAATAGTTATATGCAACACTAAACTTCCTCAGGTTTTCTCTTAGATGTATCTTTGAAGGAGCATGAGGAAGATTTGTTATGTTTAAAAACACAAATGGATAACGCATCCTGTCTGTTTAAAAGCTTATAGACCATTACAGATGAAGCAAGCTTCTAAATTCAATTGCAAATAATGGAAAGATGCAATACAAACAATACCCTAACAACAAAAATGCCATTTTAATGCTTAATACTTGTAATTCCAACAAGAAGTGCAAATTTAAGGGAATAGAAGCAAAATATAGGGTAATTCAGAGTACTGCGAATCTGCTATAGTTTAACCAAATGCAAAGGCAAAAGTAAATAGGAAAAGTGATGTCTCATGCTGATGGGGCTACTTACTAGCTGCACCTACAGAGAAGTAGATATCAGGCATTTCTGCCAAAGCCAAGGAAGGTGTTCACCACTGAGATGATGCTAGGAATAGATGAATAGTTATCCAGATGATACAAGGTGGCAGGTAATTTGCAGATAATTGTAAGCCTCTCTGGAGTTCAACATAGTTCCAAAGGAAAAAAAGTCTAAACCTAAAGAGGAAAAAAGCAAGCCCAGCTGGCTACACTGGACATGTTTATTTACAAGACTGGCACAGGTTAATTTCATTCCCATCAAGCAATTATTAATAGATTCTCATAATAAGGTCTTACTATGGATTAAAAGCACAGCAAAAAAATAATTTAAAATATTTTAATTGGCAAAAGAGAAATTTCTAAAGTGCTTAAATCCCTTTTGTACTTTAAAAAATAATTGGTATAAGCAGATAACAGTTCAGAGATGATTAAAATATACACTAGCTATTAGATACAAAATTGTATCAAAAAAAGGAAAGTTGAATTGGTATATGTAGGATAAACAATATATCCTTCATTTCATTTTAAAAAAATACAAGAGTTAATAAGCTAAATAACTTCCCTGAAAACTGTTAAGTAGGACAGAGGATTCAAGGCCCTAAAATTAATTTTTCAACTGTTACTGGAGATTTATACATAGGAGCTCATTCCTCTTCACACACGCGCTATGTTCACTTAGTGACTTCCTTCAAACACACCCACCACACTCCAAGATTTTTCTTTGTCCTGTTTGAAGTAATAAGACAGCAAATTTAAAGTTTTGTTTTTGGCAAAACACACTTACATTCCTCTCAGCCATTGATTCTAGAGCCCTGAGGAAGACAGGAAATCTTAAGTGGTGCACCAAAGGTTAGTAAGCTATAGATAAATTGGAAAGCAGAGCGGGGAGCATCAGCCCCCTTGTACCCATATATGGAAGATGGTATGCTACAGATGTCACACAAATTTCCACCTGCACCGAGCACCTAAGTTCCGAAGTGTTCACGATTCCATGGTACTGATGCCAATATCTTTAAAAATTATAAAATTCTTAAACTAATTCTTAAATTAAATGACTTGGGTCTCCCCAGTCTATTCAATAAGATATCTGACTTCTATTAAGAAAGAAAGCTATTCTTATTTCCTTGGAAATTATCAAAGAAAACAGCATTTACTGCAGGGATTTTTTTTCATAACCTCCTCTTCCTTGACTAAGAAAATAATCCACTTAATGTGTTCAGAAGGACAATAACTCAACTACTATATTAGGAGAGGACAGACTTCTAGGGAACAGACCATTTACAAAAACATTGAGGAATTGCCAGACATTGTAGGGTTCATAACGCTGCTGCTAATTACTATGTACATCGTATTTCCGGACCCACTGACAGTGTATTGGCTGATCTTTCTGGATTCTGTCTTTCCAGTTGAATGCTGTTAATTTTCCACATAATGTAAATGGCAGGGAGGATGTTGGTCTATTTTGTGATTGGCAAGGTAAAACTTTAAAATTGTGTTTTAGATTAGGTCACAGAAAATTGTGCCAGATGTTCATTACAAAAAAGAAAATGCTTTCAACAAACCTCACACATTGTATAATTTGGGGCAAAATACAAAAGAAATAAATGTCCTGCCATAAATATACTTGAGCTGGAGCCACCTGGCAATGCTGGAATCTCTGGTAGAAATAATTCCCAAAATGGTGTGAATCTGACTTCTCCCTTTGGAAAACTGCTGGCTGATTCTTTAGAAAATTTAAGTTGGAATACTTGTTTTAAAAAATATCTTACGGGCGGCTCCTGTGGCTCAGCGAGTAGGGCGCCGGCCCCATATACCGAAAGTGGCGGGTTCAAGCCCGGCCTCGGCCGAACTGCAAAACAAAAAAATAGCCAGGCGTTGTGGCGGGCGCCTGTAGACCCAGCTACTAGGGAGGCTGAGGCAAGAGAATCGCTTAAGCCCAAGAGCTGGAGGTTGCTGTGAGCTGAGATGCCACGGCACTCTACCGAGGGCGATAAAGTGAGACTCTGTCTCTACAAAA
>CAUYON010158499.1:0-24302 GCA_963573935.1 Arctocebus calabarensis | reverse complement strand
ATATAGTGATCAAGGAAATGCCATGAAGGATATCTGTAACAGTATGATCAAAATATTTCTGAATGTATATGAATCGTGCCCTGTGATTGCACCAATGTACATAATTATGATTCAATAAAATTATTAAAAAAAAAATTAAGTGTTATCTACAGCAAAACACCACTGGACTCCAATTAGTATAAGTCCTGGTTTTATGAACTCTGATGAGATGAATTATTAACCACAATGAAGATTTATTCAATATTCAATAAACATTTATGGATTTCTGTCTGTTGGCCAGGAGTTGTGTTAAACCCTATGAGGTTTATACTGATAAATGAGATAATCCCTGTCTTCAGATAATTCATAGTCTCTCTGGGGAGACATACAATAAAATGCTAATGTCACACTGTGATTCATATTT
The DNA here is from genome assembly GCA_963573935.1 of Arctocebus calabarensis. Lineage (NCBI taxonomy): Eukaryota > Metazoa > Chordata > Mammalia > Primates > Lorisidae > Arctocebus > Arctocebus calabarensis. The sequence goes on along the minus strand of CAUYON010158499.1, from coordinate 23,899 downwards.
AGGTGTAAGTAGGCACAGGGGGATACAGAGCTATTTTGAGGGCTCTAGGAAGGGAATATCAGGCTCAGAAGGTGCCTTATTGAAATGCTGAGGACTTCCACAACTACCCAATTGGGTCCTTGTGTCTTTGAGCATCCCAAGTGCTCTATATTTGTCACATAGTTTGATATCCTGTTCTCTTCAGGGGATTCCTCCAATATCACCTGCCTACCGAGGGCTTCCCTAATGATCTACTTCCTGCCTGGACCCCCCCTCCATCTTCCTTAATGCTTTTCCATGCTAACTTCTCCCGAGCGCCTGTTACCATCTGGCATAGCATGTGTATTTTGCTTTTTATTTATTATTATTAATATCAACCAGTTATCTCCCTCTCACCTAAAATATCAGCTCCATTCCTTTGTAGTTGTGTTTTTCACACTTGAGATAGTGACTGCCACAGAGGAGGGCCCGGTAAGCATTTGTTCACCGGAAGCAAGACTGAAGAGTTCTATCACTGGCACAAAGTTAAAAAATAAGACTAATGGCCCACACATTTTAGTTTTATTCTTTACACAGTCAGACCAATTTAAAGAAGAAAACATGAGATAAAATTTATTTGGAAAAGGTTAACAAATATTTATTGTCTATTATATAACAGGGACAGTGTTGGGTGGAATGGTAAATATAAGAGAGATCTTTGCCTTCAAATATCTTACAGTTTAATTGGGGAAAGATACTAAACAATGTATGGAAAGATAAATAGTAAAGGATTTGGAGACCAGTACAGGAAAGTAATAGGAGATATCTCAAGTAGAACAAGAGGCTGAGCTGAAGGAACTTTGAATTAGTCTGTGTGAGCTGCTGTAACAAGCACATCATGGACTGGGTGGCTTTAAACAACAGAAATTTGTTTCTTGCAGGACTAGAGATGGAAAGTTCGAGATTATGGTGCCAGTACAATTGGGTTCTTATGAGGGTCCTCTTCCAGGTTGCAGATTTCTGACTTATTGTCATATTCTCATGTAGTAGAAAGAGGATGAGAGAGAGCCATAGGGCCTCTTTCACGAAGGTACAAATCTTCATGAAGAGTCCACCCTCGCAAGGTAAATTACTTCCCCAAGGCCCCATCTTTTGATGCCATCACCTTGGGGGTTAGGATTTCAACATGATGAATTTGAGGGTGGGCATGAACACTCAGTTCATAACAAACATATAAGTAATCTTGGCTGTGAGTTGATTAAGGTAGGTTGCTTGATCAGGAAATGTTCCCTGGATAACACAGAATTTAACCTTGGGCACAGGATTTAGGGAGAAAGAGCTGAGCCCCTGGGACAGGAGTGATGAAGGTAGGGGAGTGCTATGGCTGAGGGTATGTCCCTTGCTGGGAGGACTGTGCAGAACTGTGGTGCAGGGAGGTGCACTTCAGCATGGAACAGCCCTTAGGCATTTGCATGAGGCTTCCTCAGAGATGTTGTCTTAGAGAACTATGAACTCAGCTGAGCAATGTTATCTTTGCTTCAACCATTTTTAAATGGCCCTATGGGAATGATCTTCAGAGACTTTGACTTGTTCTTTTGAATTTTCTTGCTGCTAGAATCCTTCATCACTGAAGAACATATATGTTACTTTGAGAAAAGCCGCAGCAGTTCAGGGGCAAACCCAGCTAATAGAGTAACTGATGAAGGCAGGCGGTGCTGTCCTGGGCCTCACTCTTCAGTTTTTCAGCCCTCTCAGGTCCTTCTGCCAGCCCTTTGCATACAGGAATGTTTCTCTGCTTCTCTATTTAGTGAAAACCCTCCCTCCCACTCACACACCTTTGCTTTAGATGCGATGTCAAGAAATGACTTCCTGACTCAAGAATAATGTAGCGCAAAGAAGAACAGAAATTCATTCTTTAACTCCAATTTTTGATAAAATGCAATTGGAGTTTTGCTAGATGAGCTTTATTGGTTTGGTCAAAGGAGGTGTTTGATTTTGACTTGGACCTGAATCAAAGAGAGCAGCAGGGCATCGTGTGAATCACAGTTCTATCGTGTGAATGGGAGGTCTGGGGACACTCGGTGACCTATTCCATTTCTCCTGTACTGTTATGCTCCGCCATACTCAACAGAAAGACATTGGACCTAGGCCTGAGATTCTCAAATACTCAGATGTCCAACTATATTTATAGATAATCTCTAAACTTCACCTTAATTTTCCTAAGTAGATACTATTCATAAGTTCTTTGGTATTTGATTTTTTAATGGTACAGGAATTATAACTGCTAAACCATTACTATAAACATAGAAATCATATTTAACATTTGACATGCATGGAATTTATTTCCTTTATATAAGAACTTGAAGATTTTGACAGGCCCAAATACCAACAGATAACATTTAAAAGGTGGAGTAGGTTACTATGACTTTGAAAGTCATTCACTGCATGCATCTAACCCAGTGTGGACTGCCAGAGAGGGGAGAGAGGTAAGTGTAGGTATTAACCAGGGTAGAGTTTCACTAGCTTTTGACAAATAGATTCTAAGTTCAGGGGATCACTTGGTAAGAACAAGCCTTGTTAAAAGTGACAATGTCAAGTTTCAGGAATGGCAGTTCAATTGTCACCTTGGCTCTTAACATCTGCAGACTTGCAGCCCACAGGGCGTAATATGGTCCTCCAATTGTAGTGTCCCAGCATTCATAAGTATTAAACTAGAAAAGGGACTGGGGAGGCTGATTTATTTCCCCAAATTCACAATTAACCTGGCCCTTGTCAGAGTTGCTTCTTGGGTGCTAGCCCTGTCTCAGAGACTAGATTGCACGTTCCTGGAATATAGTACAGAATATTTGTACTTCTACCTTCTCTACTTGGGCTAGTGAGGACTGGACTACAGTGGATGTACTGAGATAAGTATCTTCTGAGTTACTTCAGGGACTAAGCATTTGAAATGGGCTATGGAGTCTCACAGGACCTAGAGAAAGACATATAAGGCAGACATGAAGAGGAAGGTAGCAGAAGAGTTGGGGCCACAGACAAAGCAACAAGAGATGAATCAGTCTGCTGCAGACCCACGTTCCTCCTCTGATGTGTAAGTCACTCAGCTCTGTGGTTTTAGTTCTTTAATTGGGATTGCTGTGAGATCTATAATTTTAAAGGTGATGGGCTAACCCGTGTTTAAGCAGAAAAACAGGGACTGTAGAATTTGCATGAAAGGCAGGAAGAATAGGAACCCATGAACTAGCTGGCCCTCTGTAGACCATGATTGCCCTTGCTTAATAAAATAATAGATGGTTCACAATTGCTTTGAAGTGGTTGCCAACTTCTTCACAGCCCTGTGAAATCTGATACTTCTGCCTTTAAACAGTGTGAGAAAGCGCAAATGGCAGCACTTGTGAATTCATTCAGCAACTTCCAAACTCCAGTCTGGGCAGGGAATGAGAAAAGGAGAGGGGGAGGAAATGGCCTCTGTGAAATCAGGTGGTCAGGTGTCAGATTTGGCTGACTTGTAGTTATGCAGGCTTGAACTTTACAGAGATAAACAGTGGTTTCCCCAAAGGATCTGAAGGAATTAAAAGAAGGAACTTTGATCTTCTTAACAATTTTTATTTAATTTAATAAGCTCAAGGCAGGATTAAGTGAAAGGCAGCTCAACCCATATTTAATAAAAATACTTACTGGGATGCCACATTTAATAGATACGTCTTAGAAGGTGGAAATTAGTGTCCACATAAAAAAGAGAAGTAGGTCAGAAGAATATTTCCCGTGCTTCAACTGAGATGACGACAGCAGAAGACTCGCCAAATCTTCCGTGGCAGCAGCTCTCTGGGATCTGACTTTGTTTCCTGAGCAGGTGGCCCACGTGCGGAAGTTTTTGAAAATGTCAAGAGTCATCTTTACACGTGTCATAAATGCCATACAGGAAGCTAGGGAAGTCTTTATTCCCAGGAATGTGGCTTTGACCTTGGATATATACTCATAATTTCTGTTTCCTTTAGAGAGAACATGATAAGTAGATTGGCATCCCCACCCAATTTGCTAACAAAGTAGGTTAGAACAAAGGTTGACTCCCTGGCTGCTCATGGCCTGCTGAGTTGTGTAAAAGTTTGAACCTGGAATTTACATCTTTCTGAAGCAACAAGCTACCATGTCAGAAGAGCAGAGAAAAGGCTTTTTAAAAATGTATTTATTTTTTAAATTTCAGATTAATATGGGGGTCCATATGATTAGGTTACATAGTTTGCTTCCATAGGGTTAAAGTCCAAGTTGTAGGTATGTCCTTCCCCTGGAAAGAATGCAATATAACTATACAATGGACCCTTTGGGTGGGACTTCACCCTTTCCCCACCCCCCGACTTAAGCTTCACTGAGTTTTTCCTCTCACGTGAGTGTGTGGGTGTTAATCTACTAGCTCGGGTTTAGTACTGAGTATGTGCACAAGGACAGATGGCTTTCTTGTGCTACGCTTTGTAACATTCAAATGAGTCATGTGGTGCAATAAAGGAGTCTTTATTGGATATTGGTCCAGAATGATAAAGGTTCCATCCAAAAGTGCATCGCCTCAGTACAGTGTAGACCTTCAGCTTTGTTCTACCATGACAAATGCATATTCCACCGTGGCACTGTTCAATGAAACTTCTCACAATGAAGGAAATGTTTTACATCTGCCCCATCCAATGTGGTAGTCAGAAGTTCCTGCAATGTGGCCACTGAAACTGAGAACTGGAATGTTTACTTTCACTTAGATTTCATTCATTTTAAGTAGCCACGCATGCTCCGTGGATTCTGTATTGGATGGCACGTTCTAGAGGTCCGGCAGTAGGGATGTAAACACAGTTTAAAATTGTGGAGACAATGTCCAGGGTAGGTTTTAAAAGTCTGGGAGTTTCCATTTATTTCTCTCATGGAGCCGCGATGCTGATCATAAAGTAAGGTATGTTCCTGCAATATGTTAAGGCCTTCATTTAAAAAAAAATGAAAAGAAAAAAAACCCCCAAAGTTATCCTGGAGAAGGCGTGATAATTACTTCTTGGGCAAATGCTTGCTGTGGTGAGAAGTGGTATGCCCCAGCAAGTACACCAGTTTCCCAATGTCCACCAGAGCCCTGTCCTTCCGTCAGTGTTGGAGAGCTGTGCAACTGCTTTGCAAGCCACATCTTGGGCGGGGGTGGGGTGGAGTGGGGACAGACAGAGGAAGATGTGCTAAGTGTGAGAACATGCTTAACAAGGCAGGCACCAGCTTGCTACCGAGTCATTCCATTTGTGACTAGAAGTCACTAACTTACAGTTTGGCACCTGCTATGTATGGAAACATGTTCATAATTTGCTAGTGTCCAAGGTTAACTCCTAGTAGTCTGTTTGGCTCATTAGGGGACTGAAATATGATATATCTGTAATAAAAATATTAGAAAGTACCTCTGTGGAATGCTAGTTAATAGAAACCCACATCAGAATTCAGCAATTAACAGCATAATACTATGTTCCAAAAATATAAGGTGAGGTATAAAAATGGAATGAGAATTAGTTTCTTTTTGTTTTGTGTTGACTACCCAAGGAAAAGCAGACTAAGATTAAGAGTGGAGGGAAATTTCTGGGATCATTCTATTTAGTGTTTCTTTTTAAGGATATTTCCATTTATTTATCCTAGCCCCATATTTCACTCCAAATATTCCATCTCCAAGTTGCTGAATGCCCCTTTCTTTTCCATGAGTATATTAGTAATGCTGTTCTTAGATCGCTAAGAAGGCTTGTTTTGATTTGTGAGTGGAACAAAGGAAAGAAGAGAAAACAACAGAGAGAGAGAGAGAGAGAGAGAAGGAGACAGGTGTGTGGTGGACAGAAGCTGAAAGAACGCAACAAGGAAGAAGTCAGGTCTAGGACGGTTGCTGGAGGAGAAACTCACAGACTAGCTAACAATAATAATTGTCCCACAAGTAGAGCTTTTCCACCCTCTGCTAGGCACTGGACTGATTGTCTACATTAACTATTTCTTGTAATTCTCATGAACTTTTTGGGTCTTTTCCTTCTGTCCTTCCGATGGAGAAACCAAAGTTGATAGATTAAAGAATTCATGCAAGGTCTACTCTCTCCCCTCCAAGAACAAGTAGATGGGTCAGGATTTACATGCAAGCCTGCTGACCGCCCAAGCCCTGACCCTTTGTTGGAATACATCTCGTGCTGCCCTGAGCATGGCGAGCAGTGGAAAGGCAGATGGTCAGTGGTGTGTAGGAGGCTTCTAAGAAGGATGGGAAAAGGGTATGAAGAGGTGTGGTGGGCAGATCCCTGGTGCTTGTCAGTAGGCCCCCAAGAGGGCATGGAAAATCACTGTGAGATGGAGGAGGAGTGAGATGGGACTGAAGGAGGGCAATTGGCTGGTTTTAACGAGCTGGGAATTCCAAATGCCAGGATCGCCTCTTGTTGCCTTGGTGAGCTCATTAGCACAGAGGAACCGGTCGAGACCCTTGCAAGCACTGACTGTTGGACCCATTGCTGGGAATGTGTGGCGCCATGTGTGGTTTTGCAATGCTCACCTTTTCAGGGAACTTGCTTCAGAGGGCGTTCTCTCTGATCTCAAAGAGTAAATGACACAAAATGATATATATTCATTCAAACATTCAACCTTTGCTGGGGACCTGCTGCTAATGATTAACCCTTCCACATGCCACAAAGATTTAATGAGCATTTGCTATCACCTGGGCTGTCTTCAATACCACACCCTGTAAGCATTAGCTCTACTTATGGGCAAATGTCTTCAAAAAGTTAAATTTTAATTTAGTTAACCTCTTATTATAGTCTGGGCTCCTCACTACCCTTTATACCACAACACTGCTTGGTATTAACATGCTACTTAAAAGGAAACATTTTCCTTGTAGCGTATTTATAACTTCCTCTAGATTTAGGGCTTGGCATGGGTGAATAGAAAACTAAATATAACCTGTGTTTGTGCTTCCCCTCCTAAGCCTATTGGGCATTCAAAAGGAAGGAGGAGAATACCAGCTTTGTGGAAAAGGCTTCCAGTGTTAATGAGCAGCTGTATGTATCTCAGGGAAACAGTTTGTTACTAAAAATAGAGTCTGCTAACTATAGCAACTCGGAGCATTTAATACCCGGATTCTGCATGGGTAGAAATAAATTCCAAAAGGGCACACAATTCGGAGTGGTGGTGCTGAAGCGATCAGAAAGAACTGTGGCTCTGCATCAGGGGTTGCATTAATCCACTCATGAGCTTCCATCATACGTGCTCATTACGTTCACAGGAGATTTTCCTAGTCTCAAAGACAATTAAAAACCAGTGTGCAACAATAAAGCTAAAAGGAAAAACAGCACACATAGGCTATTTTTAGCACACTAAGCCAAATTGTTTCTTAAAAATGGCTAGGGAGAGTAATTCAAAAGAAAGGCGATATACATAGTCAAGGAAAAAGATAATGTGAGCTTTTTGGAATGTTGTCTGCAAAAGACATGAGATTTATGTTCAGAAGAATACTGAAGACCTTAGTTTTAAAGTGGCTATCTCTGTGTTTTGTTAATATTTGTTAAACTAAGATGTCAAGAAAGCTCTCTAAGGTGAATGAGAACTTTGGGGATTTTGTTGTTGCCGTGCTATGGACTGAGTTGTGTTCACACTCCACGTGTGTATGTTGAAGCCCTGACCCCCCAGAGAAGGGACCTTTAGGACATGATTATTAGATTTCATGAGGTCATGAAATTTGGGTTCTCAGGATGGCATCAATGCTCTTCTATGAAGACAAAGAGACACCAGGATATTTCCCCCTCTTTCTCTGTGTCCCACCATCATGTAGGACTCAGAGAAGGGCTGCTGTCTGCAAGCCAGAAAAGGACCTCACTGAGACACAAAACTGCCAGCACCTTGATGTTGGGCTTCCAGCCTCCAGAGTTGTGTGAAATAGGTATCTGTTGTGTGAGCTACATGGTCTGAACAGACTAATACAACCACATTGCACGGCTGTGTTAAAACCATTGTTTGGTGATGGCTCAGGAATCAAGCAATAGCCAATTAAGTGTGTTTATTTCTCCCCACAGTCTTTTATCACCCTCATCACAGATTGAAATCTTTTGGAAATGTCAACAGGCAAAGACGTCTCCTACTATCATACATTCTCTGATTTTTATTGGCCTGCCCTTGACAAAACGTTTTATGGCTTTTCCATGATGCACAGATTGAAACTCTTTAATTAAAAGACAAGACCTGAAGTGTTAAGTGTTTCTGACTTTGTGTCAATTAAGTACTAAAGAAAGGAAGATCAAGGCTGCCAATGTTTAAATTACTTATGGGCACATCTTCATTTTGAAATAATAATTGTTATGACCTTGGCAATGGAGGATGACCTGGTTCAATGCATTCAGGAGAATTGATACATCCATTAAGGAGAATTTCCAGTATAGCAAAACTTGTTTGTAATTTATTTAATTAGTGCCCTCCTTGCAACAATAATCAGATTAACTTGAAAAATTAAAATAGAACAATTTTTTATAAAAAAAGAATAGAATCTTTCCTTTAAATACCTGACACATTGTCTCATTGTTATTTGTGTTTTGTGGTCAAAGTATAGTGTTGGGTATAAAAGTACACTGTTACTGTTGGAGAAACTTGAACAGAGAAGTTCAAATAAAAGGATAATTTATTCCTTTAGGTTAGAAATCTTTCTTCAGAGATTTTAAAACAACAGCTTTCTGTTTCTTACAGAATTTAGACCTGAGGTCCCCAACCTCTAGGCCGTGGACCATTACCTGTCTGTAGTCTGTTGGCTATTGAGTTGACAGCAAGAGGTGGGGAGACTGCTAGTGAGGAAAACTCCATCTGTATTTACAGTCTTTCCCACCATTCACATCACCGCCTGAGCTCGCCTCCCGTCAGATAAGCGCTGGCATTAGATTCTCACGGAAGTGTGAACCCTGCTGAAAACTGCATATTTGAGGGATGTAGGTTTACACGCCTTCCGAGAATCTAAATGTCTCCTGATCAGAGGTGCAGATGTAATATGCTTGAATCATCCTGAAACCATCCTCACCTTACCTTGCCCCCACCCTGATCTATGGAAAAATAATTTTCCAAGAAAGAAACTGGTCCCTGGCACAAAAAAGGTTGGGGACCACTGACTTAGACCAATTATTCTTAAATTCTACTGATAAACTTTTTTGTGGTGATGAAGGGTCCAGAGATGAGAAAGATTCCCTTGCTATTCTCAGAAATCTACGTCCAATCAAGAATGAAAACAAGGGGGTGTTTAGATAGCAACATTGTACTTATTTTGTTGCAAGCCCCTTGGTTAAAATGGAAATGAAACACAAAAGAACAAAGTTAAACCATCCTGGGCTGCCTCCTCCTCCTCCTGCCGCAGGCCCGCTGAGCAGTGTTCCAGGATTTCTGTCTCTCTCTCTCCCCACCCTTGTATAACTCGGAAAGAACTATATTCAATTGAACCATAGGAAACTGTTGCTTTCGTGGGTTACAAACCGTCATTTTCTGATAGTCATACTTAGAATGGATATTTCTAGGTTGGCAATGCCCAGGGTGACTGCAAAATTGGAGAATAGTGGCTCAGGCATTTTAAACTTTCTCCACAAACCCCACGTTCCTCCCTCCCCCAGCACACGTATCTTCCTGCTACATTTACTGACATTTACATGTGGCACTTGACCAAACTCCACCCAGGCTCCTCAGAGCTTGGTTCTCGAGTCGATCTCAAGCTTGGTCCATGAGGACTTAAGCACTGACACCATTTTAACGGAGCAAGCCCCCTCTCTAGGATGACCCTAGCACCCTCTAAAGTGTCCTCCTGAGAAAACTGAAGGCTGCCTGAAGAATGCTCTAATTGTTTCAGCTGACACCTGAGGGTAGAGCCCCTGTCTGCCAAGCTTTGTGGTCCTTCTTGGAGTGTGAGAAGGGGCTGCCCAGGGGCTATCGGGAGACTCACAAATTCCACATTGGTGAGAGATCTCTCTCAGTTTGGATTCAGTCTGGAAATTAGAGTCAGTTGCTTTAACAGCCCTCCAAAACACTGCAGCCCTGGAGAAGGCTGGGCAGGGCTTCCACAGTGGGGTGACTCAAAGTGTGGACGAGGGCAGAGCACTGCCTGTGAGTGCAATCACCACGCCACGCGCACAGGTGACCAGCGTTTGGAAGGCACGGAACAGCAGCGGGCCCGGTAGGATGTGGCTGATAAAGACTGTGTACGTAAAACTGTCACTTAAAGCAAGAGCACACTAAGAATCATTTGCAGCTAATATGCCAGAAAGAAGCAGCCAACAAAAAGGGAAAATAGAATTAGATCAAGCCCCTAAAAATGGGTTTTCACGCAGCAGAACTGAGGTAATGTAGCAAGAGAGGACGGAGACAGGCCATGGTGCCTCAGTCTCCCCTGGATAAGGACATTTTTCTTTTCTTTTATACCTTCTTTTCAATAAGAAGGGCCGAGAAGTAAACACTGGGATTTTATAGTACAGTATTTGCCATTTGTTTTGTGGGTGCGGTGGTGGCGTCTGTGTCCTGCTGGGGAGTGTGTGGGGGGGTTCATGCTTAAATTCATTAGTAATATCTCTCTTTAGTTTCTTATTTCATCACTTTCAACAAATTCTTTAAAACTGAGTTAAAGAACCTGTTCAGATATTTTATACACATATCCGTACCCACCGGGACTCACTGGTAAACTCATGGGAGGTTCAGATGCTCCAAGGAGGCCGACCCGGTAACCAGCTCTCCTCCCGGAGCCTGAGGAAGGCCCGGTCCAGCCTGGGGATGAGTCACGTAACTCTAGCGGAACAGCACCCTTGCTGGGGACCATGTACTAATTGTTTATATTTGGCAGAGAGAGGGACACTGTTTACATATATATTTTTTTTCTCAAACCAGAGTTTCAGAAAAGAGTTCATCAAATTTCTAAAGACTTTCAAAATAGCTACAGAATGAGCAAAGTGAGCTGGATACCATGATATGATTGAAAGACAGACAAATATTTGGATCTTAGGTGCCAATATTTGGGTTATTACTTCAATTGAAAAAAAAAGAAAAAGGAATTCCAAAATAATAAGATAGTAGAAGACCGATAAAATCTAACTGAAGATTTAAGACTAGGTCAGCAGCAGATCATCAGGTGTTTTTCTTTCTCTCTCTCTTCATTGCCTGGTTGGACAAGGAGAAATTATGCAGACAGGAAGGAAGCCTGAGCTCCACTGCGCCCTTTATCTTCAGGGCAAAGTCGAGTCTGGTCCCTGCTGAGACTTCTAGAAGGAATAGGCCAGCCGCAGGGTGATTCTCAAACTCAGCTTGGTGGGAGAGAATTTTCCTTTTGTAAAGGCTCGGTTCAAAAAGAAAAGTGGATCTGGAGCAAGAATTTCAAATCTATTTTTTGCCAACTAGAGGTGAGGCACCCCTCATTGTTGGTGGCAGGAGTTTCTCAGCTGTTTCTCTGGGGAGGAGCCCTGCCTTGCACTTGTGCCGGTGCTGAAAGCTGAGCTCGAATGGAAATCCTGGGCAGGATGCTTGATGCTCCGGCAGCTGTAAGCGGAAGCGTCATCAGTCGCTAGAATTAGGAAAGTTGCAATGCGATGATCCTAAGTGGAATCATTTTAATAATCCTTAAAAGTATTTTTGGAACAAGACAGGGCATGAATACATCAAACAAAAATAAAAATACACATTTAACACCTTTGCCCAGTTTAAACAACTTGTGATTCAAGGAAGACAGGATAGAAAGAAAAAGAACTCTCCAACCTGCTTGTCCAGCACCAGAGATTTCCATTTTGAGCCCTCTTATTTGAGGACTCTGATGGAGCGATGTGACCACATTTGTGAAGCAGAGTAAGGGGACATGAAAGCTAGAGGAACAAGGTGATGTAGAGTGACAGAAACTTCTTGCAGGGCAGGGGGGCAGGGAGGAGGACTGTGTTTCTGTCACCCCATGTTCGTGGGTGGAAGGACTTCCACTAAAGCAGAGGTTCTCAGACCCTAGAAAGACTTGTTGAAAGTCTGGTGCAGCCTGTGCACCCCTTCTCGGAATAATGTTTTAAAATGTTTATAAGACAACACATGGGATTATGGAGACGATTAATTATGTCATTATTAAAATACTTAAAAAATCTGTATTTGTGAGATAGTTATATATATATATATATGTATATATCTTAATGGACTAAACAACAAAATCAGTAGCTCAGCAGTAGGTCTGAGCTTTATGATTTTAAGTTGTGGTGCAGACAGGTGAGATTCCAGATCCCCCCAGTGTTTTCCTGTGGTATGAAAATGTCTGAGGAATCTGTTGCGGAATCTCTGGCCTGGCTCATGTATGTCTAGCTTGTGGCTCCCTTTCCTAACTGAAGGAAATGCTGAATTTCAACCAAAGGTCAGTGGTCAGATAGAGGGTGGTATTGCTACAGAAGCAATTTTTCCCTTTCCGAGTATATAGACTCCTGGACTTCTCCTGGGGGTCCTCCAGTTAAGAACCCCTGGTCCCCCCATGCTTGCTCCTTTGCACAGTATTTGACTGTGACTGTGGGGAAAGGAATTCAGTCAGCTTCCCGAAGGATTCTCCTTTCCATTGAAGGCCATCTGCACTATATAGACCCCATTTGTTCTCTGTCCTGCCATGGCAGCATCTCCTGTAAGGGAGACCTGCAGTTGTCAAGATGTGCCAGAGACCAGCTGGTCTAAGGCATGTTTTCTGGCCCAGCTTGCATTGGTAAGAAAGCTGCCATTGTGATGTCCACAGGAAAGCCATGTCTGCCTCCTCTGCTGGTCTCCCAGTTGGATCCCCAGGCAGCTCTAGACTGCTGCTAAGATGCTATGATAATTAACCTTATGTGTTACCTTTACTGGGCTATAGGATGCCCAGATTGCTAGCAAAACATTATTTCTAGGAGTGTCTGTGAAGAAGTTTCTGGGAATCCATCTTCTTCTGCCCTCGAACATCAGAATGAACATCAGCTCTCCTGGTTCTTGGGACTTTGAACTTGGGTGAGAACTATACCACACGACTGGCTTTCCTGTGCCTCCACCATATAGAAATCAGGTTGAAGGACTTCTCTGCCAACACAATCACGTGAGCTAACCTATCATAATTGTTTTTCTATATATCAACACATATCCTATTGGTTTTCTTTCTCTACAGAATCCCGACTCATACGAGGGTGTAGACTTTGGAGACAGAGTGTGGGTGCAAAGCTGGCCTCTTCCACACTTACATGGGACTTTGGAAATGTATTGCTTTCTCTGTCTCAGTTTCTTCATGGATAAATTGAGGGTGATGATAGTACCCGCCCTGTAGGTTTATGTAAGAATTTAGTGAGTTAACTCATGTCAAGGGTTTTAGAATAATATTGGGAACCTGAGGCATGCTCAATTAACTGTTATGATTCTGAATGGGGTTGGGGAAAAGCTATTGATCAAGCTTCCACCCACTTATTGTGATTTAAATAGCTGCTTTCCTCTGTGGGTGATGTGAACTAGATACTTGGCAGATCATTTCTACTTGTGTTGGGTAAATACAACCAAAGGGTAAAACTTTCCCTAGTTTTAGGGAGACATAAATAATCCCTGCTTCCTCTTTGGGGGTCTATGTTCTGATACGGCTGTGCTGGTTATTAAAATAGTGACGCATTAGGTAGAACCCTATGAAACTGACAGTGTAGACCAAAACTTGTTAAGCATCTGTGATTTCATGTGCCTTATCCTAGTACCTCCATCCCCATGTTGGATAGCTCTTGCCTGTCCGTTCCCAAGGAACTCCTCCAAGATTTTCTGAACATTTCAACCTAAAGGATCACCAGTTATCTAACTGCAGTGCTGAGGCCATCTGGTACCCTTTGTTATGAAGGGAAGTGTTTCCAAGAGTCTATTATTTACTGAGTACATGATAACTTAAGCTAGATATTAAGAGTGGATAAATTCCTCAACTTATGGCTTGAACTTCAGTGTTCCTGAGCAATCACTTTAAAGAAAGGAGAATTCAAGGCCTATTTTGAAACATCAAGGCATTCACAGCATTTCTTGAACCTTGGTGCTGTGTGCCAGTAAGTCTAATTATCTCAGCTCTCAAACGTGTAAGACTTAATGTCTGCTCCTTTTAGGAGAAGCATAAAGCGAGCCCTGATATAGCAGAGACTCTAAAAGGATTACCCGCAGGCGTGCAGGTCCAAACGCCCGTCAGCTGAGTACAGCCTAGAAGGGTTGGGAAGTCCCTGTACCCAGCAGGGGCAAACAGGCTGAACAGGGAGGGGATCATGTTAGAATGTTACGTCCTGGCACTGTGGCGGGTCATCTCATGAACACAACCCGTCTGACAGCTGAGCTAACTCAGGAGAGAAGAATAGGAAAGAATTATTTTGGCATTTAGGAAGCTCTAGGGTTTGGCTCTGATTCCTGGTCATCCCATGAAGTTTTCCACCCCTGCCTTTTAAGTACTTTCGCCCCTCCTACTGTCACTGGGGAAATGTATCATTCAGCTGAAATGCCACATCCTTCTTAAAGCCTCACAAGATAATCTGCAGCTCCATGGTGGCTGGATCACAAGGGCTTCTTTTATTACGGGACACACCGATTAGAACTTCCTTCTTCAAAAGACTAGAAAGTAGGAGGAAGAGCTTTCATGGAGATAATAAACATGAATTGAACGTTACTTCTGAGAACTAGCATCTGATCATTCGTAGGGCAAATATTTATGTACCAGGCACGTCCTAGGCAGTAAAGACAGAAGAGTAAGCAGGACAGAGTCTCAGCCCTCGCAGGGACACCGTTCCTAAATAGCTACCCTTGAATCTAGATATTTCCTTTTAAGAAGCGTGACTTTTAAGTAAGGTTGTTTGCTAGGGTTTTTTTTCCTCCTGTAAAAATCATGCACGCAAATGCAAATCTGTAAGGAATGAGACCTAGATATATTTGTTTCACTATAAAATTCTCTGCTCCAAATAAGAATGTGATCATCAGCCCTCCATCCTTACCCTGAGATACATTTACGTGAAAGAGAAGGCAAGGCTCACTGAAATAAAAGGGCCCAGGGGGCACTTTTTCCTATTTCCTCTTGTTACTTTAGACCAGTGATTTTCAACTGGTATGCTGTGGCACACTGGTGTGCCATGAAAATTTTTAAAGATCATTAATTCAATTATTTTTGAAAGAAGGTCAAAGCAGGGTAAGCATACTCTTTGTTTTGATCAATGTAATTCAAGTGTGCCGCAGAATTTTAACTAGACGTTCAAGTTTGCCAGATAAAAATGTTGAAAACATAGACTTCTCCCACGTGTCTATGAGCTGTGGTGTGTTCCCGCCCATGATAACACCAAGTGTTTGTCACTGGGCCACAAAGCAAGCCAGGCCACCTGCATGGAGAGGCCTGCTTAGTGTAGCAGCCAGTGGGTGCGGAGACGGAGAGGTCCAGGCTGAACTCAGCAGTGAGGGCGTGCTCAGATAAGCAAGGCCGGCGTCCCCAAGGGCACAGACAATTACAGAAAAGGCAACTCTCATCAAACAGATTGCAGTGCCCATTTTGCTTTTGGGGGGGCATGGGGGCCAATGTTATTCAGAGGGAATTATATAGTGGTATTCGTTTGCCAAAACAATTCCCAAAAGTCCTGTTTTGTTTTTTTGTAGTTATAACAAATAAAATTTTATTACTGTCAATCATTTGAATTTTACAGCTCTTTAAGATGAGTTTTTGTTGTTTTTGCTAATTTTTGCGCCCATTTTCTGAAGTAGATTTGCGTCTATGCGCTCCACTGTTGCATGTAAGTAAGCAGTTCTTTTTGCTGTGAGGGGAATGTAACTTAACTGCTCTTTATTACTAGGTGAATACATTGTATATGAAGTTGTCTGATACACTTTCATATTCAGATATTTTTGATTGTGGAAGTTTCTCAGAGATGCTAGCCAAAAGTTAGTGTTTGAATGAGTAGAAGAGTTGTCGAGAGTAATACATATTAACATAGTGGTGTCTAATTAGCAAAATCACTTTCACATAAACAACCTTGCTATGTATCTAAGGAGCAATGTCTTTAATTGCCCTGTTATCAACTACAAACAAAACCCGCATCGGGGTAACAAACAACAGTAGAATCCATTAATGAAACAAATAACATGGTGCCTCCCCTGCTCAACTCACTTATTGAAGGGCTGAAAGCAGAATTAATGGAGGAAATATTTGAAAGACACGTAGGCACGCCGGAACACATCTCAGCTCATATGATTTGCTGGAATTTTTATTTTTAATCCTTCAAAGGCAATCATAAAGGAGCACAGCACACATGAAAATATTTAGGTAAAAGTTTCCTCCTTTGAAGACCTAGGTTCTAAAAGCAGAAGCTGGCCAGGATTATCGGTCCTCAGATCAAACATTCATTGTGCCTGTTTCTTATGTATGAACACGGTGTACTCGCTAGATGTGATTACCATCTAATTAGGCCAAACTCCACTGGAGGTTAGTAAACACTTTCATCACAGCAGTACTCTTCCTCTCCTCTGTCATGTTTATTATTAAACATTTCATTACGTTAAATTGGCTGAACTCTTAATCTATTATGTGATTTTTAAAGATCACTCTGATGTGGGTGGATGGGAATTATCATGGTTTTATATGCAAGGTGGGGCGCTGAACATACTTAGATCACCTTTCAGGAAGTTATGGAGAAAAGATTAAGACCCAGAGAGCAGTCGGGACTGTGGCAAACTGTGGCCTCTCCCTGCCCTCCCTGATTTTTCTGGGTGCCTCTGAGAACTGCCCTTTGTTCTCCTTTTGGTGCTAACCCTGTCCGTTTCACATGAACTTGGTGGGGCAGAGCTCACAGAGGCCCTGCCCTTCCCTGACCATAGGAGGCTCAGGTACCATTTATGTAAAGCTGTGCTCACTGGTTTGTACGTGGGGACAGAGCCAATCTAAGTCATTTACTGTGGCCCCTGAAAGTTTTAACTTGTGACCTGCCTCTAAAGCTGTGACACTGGTCTTCTCTTGCCCTTGGACAGAACTTACACCATTGGCTTTCCTGGTGTTTAGGACTTTGGACTCAAAGAAGGGCTCTACATTGGCTCTCCTGGGTCTCTGTCATGTTGATTGCAAATCTTGGGACTTGTCAACTTATTCTGTGAGTAATTCCTTAAAATAATTCCTAAGGCACCAGCCACGTACACCTGAGCTGGTTGGTTCGAATCCAGCCTGGGCCCACCAAACAACAATGATGGCTGCAACCAAAAAATGGCCAGGCGTTGTGGCACATGTTTGTAGTCCCAGCTACTTGGGAGGCAGAGGCAGGAGACTCGCTTGAGCCAAGGAATTGGAGGTTGCTGTGAGCTGTGATGCCACAGCACTCTATCCAGGGTGACAGCTTGAAGCTCTGTTTCAAAAAAAAAAAAAAATAAATGAAGAAATATTATGCCATTGTATATATTATATTTATAATATGTACATTTTAGGTTTATTTTAAGAAATTGACTTACAGGGTGTGGTGCCTGTGGCTCAAAGGAGTAGGGTGCTGGCCCCATATGCTGGAGGTGGCAGGTTCAAATCCAGCCCCGGCCAAAAACCACATACACACACACACATACAAAAGACATTGACTTACAATTAGTGGGTGTATATATATTTGCAAATACTGATAATATACACACACTAATATCTATCTAGTCTTCTATTGGTTCTCTATCCAGGGTGACAGCTTGAGATTCTGTCTCAAAAAAAATAAATAAATAAAGTAGAATTGATATACCATGGCATCTTTTTAAATTGCATATTAAATTGGCAAATATTCATATGATATTATTAATGGCATCTTTGCTTTGATTTATAATTTTAAATTCACAAAAAATCATTTTTAGCTTGCAGTTAACTGCTGTTCTGCTGGAATTGCTGTGCTGAGAGGTCATGAGTGGCAGCCACTGGTGGTCACCTTGGAGAGACACCGTTCGAAGAATGAAGCCAGGCTAGGTCAAGAGAGATGAAGAACGGAGAAACTGAGTCATCCAGACTGTTTGGATCCTGATACCAGTTGTGTCTGAAGCTAGAAATAAGCAATTGCCTTATTTGCAAGAACTACAGTAGAATCTCCACAGTTGATCACCTCCCCACATTGACCACCTCCTTATGTTGACCTTTTTCACAGACTGGACATGCACCACATGTATGTATCAGTACAGTACGCCTGGATTCTCATGCTGACCACCTCCAAATGCTGACCAGCTTGCCGCAGTCCTTGGGCAGTCAGCTTGCAGCGGTTAGACCGCAGTGTGAGTTGAGTTTTCATCAGGTGAAACCCAGGGAGTCATGCTTAGTACAGAGAGCTACCTTAGGCAAGATCCAAGCAGACTTACCTTGATTAGAAAGACTAAATATAATTACTAGTTACAAATCCCACCCAAGCAGGGGTCTGTTCTAATAAGGTGAAAGGTGCAATTTAGAACATAATCCTGCTAATTCAACAAAATATATTAGAGAGCTCCAAAAACAATTTTTTACTGTGTTTGTACATGAGTTCTGCTTCCTTTAAACACTATATCTTTATATAGGAGAGACACTTGGTAGAGATAATTCAATTGTTGAAACAAACCCACCTAAAAAGTAACATAGAAAGGAGTAGAAAGCACACTGACCTCAAGGCCAAAGAGAACAGCTTCCCTGCCTACTTGGTAGTTAATCAGTACAGTCTCTGAACTGACCAAGTCTTCTCCGTGGTTCATTTAAGAATTTGACACTACATTGGGTTTTCTCCAAAGGACCTCATGCTCAGTTCTTTCTGACTTAATTTCCAAACTTTCTGATCTCACTGGCTTCCCCCCAACCTCTATGCTTGATTATCATTAACGCCTCTGTCTGATCTTCATTTGGCTATTTCTCAGCCTTCATCTGATTTCTAAGTCTTCTTCACCCCACTCCCCGGTATTGTCTCAATACCTCCTTTTGGGCTGTGCACACCTAACAGCACTTCTGGCCTATAGTTCAAGATTCTTTCTTCCCTTGCCCTGACTTTGAGAAGTGTCCCTGCCTCCCAGGTCTGTTCCATCATCTCTAGGAAGTGTCATTAGCATGTTCAAGGGCACCTTTCCCCATCTCTGAAATATAAAATGGCAGTGGTTCGTTTTCTTGTCTTGTTTCCTCTTTTGATAAAATGCATCTATCTCTGGGAGAAGTGACACAAGTCTCACCAGTAGTATTTTTCTCCGGCTGTGCCTAGTATTGTGGGTGACTCCACAATATCCTTCCACTCTCTCCCTTGTGTATAGCAGCAATGGGGGTTGGAAGATTAATCCAGTTTTAGGGAGGAAGGAACCCTGATTAGTCTCAGCCAATCATGGTAAGCTTCCCTTTATCAGCAACTGTTCGAAGAACTCAGAGTTCCACATTCCGTGTTTGACAGCTCAGGGTGGTGCCAATTAGATAGAAGAGAAGGATTCAATTCAATGGTGGGGAAGCATCTTCTTCCTACCCCTCTTCTCTCTCCATGTCACTTACCACTCCTTGGCTGTGAAGCCTAGGACCCTAAGTTGATGTAAGCAACCATCCTATACTCACATGGAAAACAAGCCTAGGATGAAGCTGACCTGTGCTTCGCAGAGCAGAGGGAGAGAATGGATCTGAGTGTTTCATAATAGTGTCCAGTCTCTGGATCCTTAAGCCCTTATCAAGACTTCCGGATATGTGACTCATACTTCCTGAATTGCTTAAAACACTCAGATTAAACATCTGACATAACGAATGCAATGAGTTTGTGAGTTGGTGCTCTTTTCTGGCATCAGGGTTTAAGTGGAGAAGAATAAATAGAGCAAAGAAGGAAGGAAAATGAGAAGTATTTCCTAGAGAAGGATCAGGTAGGGGAAAATTGGATATGAGAGAAAGTAATGAAACCAGAAAACTGACTTTTCATACTTCAAAACAAACCCAAGAGCCAGCACTCTCTTTAAGTAGCCTGGAGATAGGACTTTTTTTTTTTTTTCCCCTGATTTCTCAGGGATAAAGCCTCCTTTTTTGGAATTTTATTTTTTCCAACTTGTACTGCACAGATGTAGAGATGCCATGTGTTGCCAGGCAAAGATCCTAAGGTTGGGTCGAATCTAGCAAATAATAACAAGGGCTAACATGAACATTTATAATCACTTTCCACTTTACAAGGGGCTCCTAATACCTGCTTCCATTTGGGCCTTAGAACGATTCTCTGGTGAGTTTTTATGACCTGCATTGTATAGACAAGGGAACTAAGGCTCAGGGAGAAGAAATGATTGGGATAGAGCCATGCAGCCTGTTATACATATCAAATCCAAGACCCCCCCACTCCCCCCACCCCCCACCCCCGCTGCCTGTCCGCTGTTCCAGTTGGTCTCCAACCTTGCCTGGCAGGCAGCTGCTTCCTCTGAATTAAGCTTCCTTATTGGCATGCATTTGGAAGGCAGCCCCAGGGCCTTCCTTATCGGTTTGCGGTTGCTAGATTTCTCTCTCCATGAAAAGGGCTTTATTTCTTGGTATCTAATCCCCTCTCCTCTTCTTCATTACTTCACTGGGCTTCCTGTTGGTTTTGAGTTCTGAACATCCTCGTCCACAACTGGAGTCAATCCGGCATTGGATTTGAAGGAAACTCAATTGAATAAATTCTACACAATGGTGAACTTAGTGGATATTAAATAATTCCCAGGAAATGTGATGAAACGGTAGAACAAGTATCCGTAATCCTAAACAACATGAGCTAAGAGTGAATAAGCTCCATGGTTTTGAACAATACCTACGAGACTGTTGGTGTCTCAGCATAAACATGGAGGACAGAAGAAAGGGAAAGAGAATGAAAAGGTGAAAAAGTAGGGAAAAAGGACAGAGGAAAAGAATAGATATTATATACTTGTGCAAACATTAGGAGTCAAAGAGTATGTCTGTCCCCCAATTTTCTGCCCGCTAAAGATTTTCTCCCATGTTTGAGTTAACTTAGGCATTGCATAGTGAGCACAATTAGCTATTGCATGGAGGCCCCTAAGCACCACTGAATACATTAAACTAGCAATGTGTGTGGTGAATTGTCACACAATGACATTCATTGAGTCAGCAGCTGACAGAATGAGTGACCCAGTTGATTTGGATCCCAAATACCTATTATGTTTATCTGTTGAATCAAACGCACAGACTGTGGATAAATTACAAAATGGCCTTGATTCTTTCCTATGAGTTGCTTACTTTTCCTTCATCCTCTATGCCCTTACAAATTAAAACAAGAAGTAGAACAGAGGCATCCATAGGACAAAGGCATGGTTTGTTTTAATCATTTTTCCCAGGGTGTACATTTGTGGTTTTGATTGTCAAACTTCCTCCCTCCCCATTCAATGAACAGACAGTTTTTTCTTTTTTTTATATTCTGACTTACACATATTATAAATGAGCTGAGGTGAAACTTGCATGAGGATAAGTTCACGTCAACTATTAGGCCAAGAGAACTTTCACTGGTGTTTGCCCTAGACCCCTGGCTCTTTTCTGTTGCTTGTGATGGGAGATGTTTTGGTCTGAAGGTATCTATACCCAAGAAAAATGATAAAGTGAGTTTCATACATACTTAGACCTTGTCTTTTATAAGCAGGTGGTGGCCGATTTGTTTAAAGTATTGATGAGTCAGAAGAACTCTGAGAGGGAGCATTTGACTCATCTTTGTCTTCACTGTTAGGATGAAGAAAATCCTTGGAATCAGGCACCTTAAAATAAATCGTGTCATGGTGGGTGCATGCGATTAGTTTCCCTAGTAGAACGGCGAGATTTATGGAGAAAAATTAGTAGTTAGATTTGGCATAAATCAAAATTGTTAATATTCAAAAAGTAGTATAGGGGTTTTAAATGTACCAGGAGATTTATAGCATAGATGAACGTGGAAAAACATCTACAAAGTTTAACCATGTAACATTCAGTAACGCATCACGTGTGTAGTTAAAAATGTTCAGGAGAACAGACACCGTGGCACATACTTCCTAAGTGGTATTTCTCTATATTGATCCAGGGGGACTTAGCGGCTGGAACTGAGGCATAAATTGTCCGAACATTCAAAGTTTGCGTTCACTTAAAAAAAGATTTTTAACATTCTCTAGTTTGCTTTCATTTTTCATGGTGCCTACCTTATTGCCTTGGAGTGCGTTTACAAGTAGCTCGCCTGAATAGAGCTGTTCCTGCTCCATCCCCCACACCTGTTAATATTCTGCGCAATCCCAAATAAAGCTTAGAGGAAGGCCAGATAATGATAGCAAGTCATGATTAGGGCAAAGGATATGCACAAGCCGAGCTGCTGCCTCCTGCTGTTTACAGCCTTTCTCTCTTAAGGTTTCTGGTCTGTGTGTTTGGCAATGCTAAGAGCAAAGGGTGGGCATCTTTCCCTGTTTCAAAGAGAATAACAGGCCCAATAGACACAGCAATGGTCACCAAACCTGTCACTTAGCACACGCCTACATCCATTATCACCTTTAATCCTTTCAAGAACCCACGGACAAGGGTGATAGTATTGCATTTGACAGATGAGATAAAAGAGACACAGGCAGAGGTAGGTTATGAGCTTGAAGTTGCGCTACTTGTGAATGGAAGTACTAGAATTCAAACCCAGATTTGTCTCTTGCTAAAGCCTGAGCTTTCTTTACTGTAGTCTGCTGACTCTTAATTTACTTTTTTTAAAATTTTTATTTCCAATTAATTGCAAAGGTTTGAGAAGAGAGGGAGGAGAGGGAGGCCACTTGGTACATGAGTCTGTCATGTATTGTCGCATTTTCTCTCTCTGGTATTTTCCTCCTTGTCTCTTTATCTACCTCACCCAAGTGGAATAAAATAGTCACAAGAGACTAGTGATGAGTTGTTGCTGATTTAGAAGTAAATTAGTCTTCTAGAGTAAACTAGAGAATGCCATTCTGCCATGTTTCTGGATTCCATACTCAGAAGCTCCTCCCTTTCCATTGAGTAAATACCAAGACAGTCATTGGTGGGATTTCCTCTGAAATGCAGACAAATCTCATTTCTGAATTTTGAATACAAAGGACTCGGCATTTATTTGCATCTCCATTTTACTCTGTTGGTCTGAGCTAGTAGGTCTCAAACCTTGGTACGAATAAGATCCATCAAAAGACGAATCTATTGGTGTTTGTTGGCTGTTGCAGAAATCTGCTCTGAAAACTGCAAGTGATAAGGATTTGGGCAGCTCTAGAAGTCTAGGCAGGAGGAACTAATTTTCTTTTCTCTTTATATTTAACTTGGTGATCTCATCCAATCCCACGGTTTTCATTATTTGTAGGAGTCAGAATTCTAGGATTGGCCTCCGTGTTCTCACCCCGCTGCATGGTTCCTTCCCTGTGGTTATGGTAAGACTGTGAATGGGAGGGGGAATCACTTCAGTAAACAGTTGACTTTCAGTTAATCAGAAGGCCGATTATCCTGGGTTTGCCTGATCTGATCACCTAGCTCTGAAAAGAGGGATGAGGCCCTTCCTAACTCTGAGGAAGAAAAGCCATACTGTAGAGAAGGCCACAGGCAGGGGACAGTGGACAGAGCTGGGGATCCGAGAGTGACCCCTGACCAGAAGGCGGCAGGCAAATGGGGACATCAGTCCCATAGCCACAGGAACTGAACTCCACCATCAACCAGAGAGGTTGATGGTTGGTTTAGGTGACCATGTGTCACTGTAGCCCAAGCTGACACCTTCATTTGAGCCTATGAGACCCCCAGCAGAGACCTCAGATGCACTGTATCCAGACTGCTGACCTACAGAAGTGAGATAACGGAAGCTTAGTTTGTGGTAAGTTTCTAAGCATCAGTAAGAAAATAACAGACCGTCCACATGCTAATGACTTAAAATGTATATTTCCCGTCCAGACCCTGTCCTGAACTACAGCCTGATGGACACCCACCTCCCTGCTTGGTGTCTGCGCTCACCGAAAGCAAGTTGCAAACTGACCTGGTCCCACACTCAGCTCCCCACCTCCGCTTTCCTCCAAGTCATTCTTCTAC
>CAUYON010158495.1:0-13268 GCA_963573935.1 Arctocebus calabarensis | reverse complement strand
TCACCCTGGATAGAGTGTGGTGGCATCACAGCTCACAGCAACCTCCAATTCCTGGGCTCCAGCGAGGCTCCTTACTCCGCCAGCCATTTTTTGGTTGTAGCTGTCATTGTTGTTTGACGGGCCCAGGCTGGATTCAAACCCACGCTCAGGTGTACGTGGCTGGCGCCTTAGCCTGTTGAGCCACAGGCGCCGAGCTTTAATCATTCTTAAATGTACAGTTGAGTAGCATTAAGTACATTCACATTGTTGTGCAACCATCATCACTGTCTATCTTCAGAACATTTCTCATTTTGCAAAACTGAAAGTCTATACCCATTCAAGACTAATTTCACATTTGTAGCTCCTGTCAGCCCCTGGCAATCACCTTTCTTTTTGTCTCTGTGAACTTGATACTCTAGGTAACTTATGTAAGTGGAATTACAGAGTATTTGTCTTTTTTTTTCAAACTAGCTTTTTTCACTTAATATACTCAGGGTTCATCCATGTTGTAACGTCAGACTTTCCATCCTTTTTAAGGCGGGATGATATTTCACTGTATGTATATTATTGCATTTTGTTTATCCATTCTTCTGTAGATGGATGCTTGGGTTGCCACCATCTTTGGCTATTATGAATGATACTGCTGTGAATGGGGGTTGACAAATATTTCTCTGAGACCTTTTCCAATTCTTTCGGTTATATACCCAGAATTAGAATTACTAGATCATACAGTAATTCTATTTTTAATTCTTTTTAGGAACTGCCATATTGTTTTCCTAGTTAATACGTCTTCATTTTAAACTTTTCCATTCAAATTACTATGCATTTTATCTTTCGACTGGACCCTGCTGTGCCGACAGATAAACTCATTCCATTAGCAAATGAAGAGTGAAATAAAAACATTATTTTTGACCTTTCAATGTATATGTATTATTGTTTCACAGGACAACGAACTTATTAGTACATAAATACTTACTAGTTTTTGATTAAGTAAGCACTTAGTAACTGTTAGGTATTTCTTTTGTCCTAGAAATGGCATGGAAAAAAATTACAGAGGGGGCCACAAGCCAAGATCATCTGGGATGCTCTGCTCCAGTATTTCCAGCTTCCCTGAGCAGCTGTCTGCGTGGATGGGTCCTCAGACTTGCCCTAAGTAGAGGTTCTCACTTAGGCACTGGTGACTAGAAAACTTATGATTATCATTAACTTACTCTGCCCTCTCTCCTTATTTCTAATCTCACTAAGTCTCACATCAAAATGCTTCCTGGAGAGGCATTTTTTCCCTCCAGTCCTGAGGTCAGTCAAGCTGTCATCTCTACTGGCATTACCTAACTGGTTGTAAGCTGGCTTTTCTTAAACAAGACTACAGGTTGAAAATTCGGACGCTCAGTGAGGAAATACAATAGTTCATACGTGCCACACAACTGCCTGTCTCACTTCCTGCACCCATGGAGCTAGCAAAGACAGGACGGGCTGTGGGGGAGGCTCCAGCGCCAGGATCCAACGGAAAATAGCAACCTCTCTCTCCCAAAGGAAACAACAGCAATCCAAGTGAGCGTGAAAGACGCTACTAGAGGCAACATCACAAGCGTGCACCTCCACCCACACAGACAGAAGCGGTTAGAAAAGTAAGTCATCGTTCAGAAACTTTTGACGCTTGTTCTCATTAACTGGAAATTAGTTGAAACACAACTTACGATAAATCCTGACGTCTTATGCAGTCACAATGTGGGCAATGTGGGAGCAACTGCTGCTGGTCCATTTTTTTCCACTGTTACACCCTTTTTTTACTCTTCCCAAAGCCAGACTCAACTCCTCGAGCAACAGAAGCCCACAGTCAACCTAAACTTTCATAGCAAACTTCTACTATATTTAAGGTTGATAATCTCAAAGTAAGGTGTCTTCTGAGGTAGAGCCATAAGCTATTTAGAACCTTGCATTTCAAGAGTGAAAATTCAAGTATCCAGGCTCAGTGCCTGTGGCTCAAAGGGCTAAGGTGCCAGCCACGTACACCTGAGCTGGTGGGTTTGAATCTAGCCTGGGCCCGCCAAACAACAATGACGGCTGCAACCAAAAAATGGCCGGGTGTTGTGGTGGGCGCCTGTAGTCCCAGCTACTTGGGAGGCGGAGGCAGGAGACTCGCTTGAACCCAGGAATTGGAGGTTGCTGTGAGCTGTGATGCCACAGCACTCTATCCAGGGTGACAGCTCGAGGCTCTGTCTCAAAAAAAAAAAAAAAAAAAAAAACAAGTATCCAAGGTACTCAAAACTAATATGAAGCTGGCGAAGGAACTAGTCCAAGCCCACACAAGACAAAGACTCAATTTAATTCAAGTTGTAAGGGGCAGAGGGGGATGGTGTGTTCCCACCTAATGGGCACGATATAAGGGTATAATATGGCACACCTCCTGGGTAAGAGACACAACTGCAACGGAGATCTTACCTAACAAATGCAACCTAATAGTTTGTGCCCTCATATTAATCCAAAATAAAAATAAAATAAAATCTGGGAAGCTGAGGCAGGTGGATCGGCTGAACTTAGGAGTTTGAGACCAGCTTGAGCAAGAGCAAGACCTTGTCTCTACTAGAAATAGAAAAATTATCTGGGTGTTGTGGCAGGCACCTGTAGTCCTAGCTACTTGGGAGGTCGAGGCAAGAGGATTGCTGAAGCCCTAGAGTTTGAGGTTGCTATGAGCTATGATGCCATGGCACTCTACCCAGGGCAACAAAATGAGGGTCTGTCTCAAATAAGTAAATAAATAAAACCTTGTGTTTGCTTGTTTGTTCTCCTTTCTAGATAGTGTAACACACATCAGGCACTTTGAAGGCTTTATAAATGTATAACTAATAATCAGTTAATCATCTCATAATGTTGAATAAGTTTAATTTCCCTTACCTGAAAAGAATAAGTTTAATTTCCCCTTACCCGAAAAGTACCTTATAAAGAACTATGTACATAAATATCTGTTATCTTCAAAGAAAGAAATCAAGACAAGAAAATGTGCATTGCATCCAGAGAACTGAGGCTAGTAATCTGCAAAAACCCATAAACCTATCAAGTTTGCAAAAGTTCTGTTAGAAAAGGATCCAAGAAGAAACGATTGTGGCAGCTGCAAACCTTCTGTTTTACAGCATGCACAGAATGGAGGCACTTCCTTCAACATCCTCATAAACAGAGAGCGCTGGGCAAATGCAAACATCCCTAGGAGACATTCACCAGACTCTAGATTTCCACTAATGGGCCATGTGTATCTTTATGGAGGCACCCTTACCAGCCACCTATCAACCCCACCACAGTTGTCTTAGGACCCATTAATAAGATGGATTGAACAAAATTCCATTTCAGTTGATAGAATTTCCAAGGCCAGCAAGATACCAGCAGCCACCCTCTTTAAAACTTCATCATCTTCAGAATGGAAACTTTTGTTTCTTTAAGTTAAGAACTAACATCCGCCCTGGACCACCTGAATATATACTAATACATCCCAGATGGGAATTCCAGACACCTTTTTACTCAAGGCATGAATTTCTCTCGGGCGATAAACATTCTATTAAGTAAGTCTCTTAGGACCAAGCTTCCCTTCAGAGACTGTTTTCATTTACAATGTGCTGTGTTTTCTAAAACCAGTTTGGGATCCATCATTACACAATGTGTAATTAATTTTGTCATCTGCTTTTAAATGGATGTAATTTAATCTGTGCATGTAAAAAGGTAGCACCTTAGCTATTTCAAATATCTTGTTATCTGGGGCAGAGGAAAAAAAAAAAGGATACCACTTGGCCACAAGCTCAAATTCTGAATCAGCAACTTGGTATAGAACCAAACAATGATTATATTAAACTATGTTTTAATACCGACAGCAATGACAAGCATAATTTATCAAGCACCCACTGCACGTGAGGTGTTAGGACGAGCACATTACGGAACACGTCTCTACTCTCACTGCATCTCAGCAAGGCTGTGTTTTCTAGGTCATGAAGCGCTTCTGCACATACTGTCACCAATTCCTTCCTGTAAGGAATCTCGGGTGTTCCTGACTCCCTTGGCTTCTGATAAGGATGCAGATCCCCAGAGACATTAGGAATGAAGTGACTGGCCCATGGTCTCCTAGCTGGGACTAAGTCTGAGATGAGACTACAGTGGGTCTTCTGATCTCTTCCATGCTATTTTTTCTCTCCAGTTGAACAGAGGATAAATTATTATACTTCTAGGCAAGTATCCCTCAAGAGAACAGTAACGGAGTCTAGAGGGCAAAACTGGCTGGAAGGCTCTGAGCTTGGCTGAACTGGGGAAAGAGAGAGCCAGACACTAATAGAAAAGAGGAAGTCCAGAGGAGAAACATGTGCGGTCCAGAGCAAAGGCGATGAGTTCCACTTCACACATCTGAGTCTGAAGTCTGTGAGGGGCAAGATGGGGGATGAACTTAACTCTTCTATCAAGTCTACTTCCCACATAACGAGAGCTCTCCCAGGGAGTGCCGGGGCTCCTATAAAGCTCACAGTCTTTGAGGAAAATATTTCCAAAACAGATTACATAGAGTATCTACTCTTTACTCATGAAAACTTCAGAACCTAACTTTTTTCTTGATTAAGTAGACTATTGTTAATCATGCTGTTCTATGTCATAGATATAAACCTACTTTTGTTCACTCAGCCTGCCTAGTAAAGTTGCGTTTTTTTCACTGTCTTTATACCCACTCAACAATTTCTGCCCAATTTCAAGAGACAAGAAGATACATGTGATCATGATTTCATTCTTTTTACATGCTCTAGGAAGTCTGTCCCAATACACAACAGTGCTACAGAACACTATAACTCCCTTAATACACATAGAGTTACATTTTCAGAGGTAAGGACAGGGTTCAAAAATCTGAAAAATGAAATTGCATATAGTTAAAATTACCTTTAAAATTCCTTAAATGACCCAGAAAGTTCCATACTTTTGTATATACACAATACTATCTTGTGCCCTGTGGAGGCCTTCTGGGAAAAGAATTTTTAAAAGGCTATCATGTCTGGAAAGCTATGATCCAAGGCCATTTTTGTTGGCTGTAAGTGGGTCTCTGGAACCTAAAAGAATACACAGCTTTTCTTAAAATTGAAGGTGTTTATGCTCAACGTGAAGCTAAACTCTATTTGGGTAAAAGCGACGTATATACAAAAACAAAGAAGAACACAGTGACTCCTGGTGGCAAAAAACAGAGTAATCTGGGGAAAGGTAACTTGGGTCCACGGAAACAGTACTATGGTTCATGCCAAATTCCAAACCAAACTTCCTGCTAAGGCCCACCAGACACAAAAATCCATGTGCTGCTGTACTCCCCAAGGATTTAAACTAATGAAAAGTAATGGTGCTCTTGGCAAAAAAGTAATATTACATGAGTTACTCTAACTCCTCATCTGTTTCTCTAGAGTTGTCAATCAGATATTCCAGTTTTTCCTCCATAATGACACTTGATTCCTTATAGCCCATGTGCCTGGTCTCCAGAACAATGTGTCTCTCATTCTGTTAATGGTCAAAATCCTTAAAACTCATACACTCCATATATGTCATCACCAGGTAGCATAGGCAACGTAAGGAAGTGGCCGAATCCAAATGGCCAGGATTTCTTCACAGTCGTGCTCTCCCTCAGGGCAGCATCCTATCCCCTCTCCAGCTTCTGATCGCAGGTCCAAGGGGCCTGTGGCTCCCCAGAGGTTGTGAAGGAAACCAGGGATGCTCTGTCTGCTCTAGAGGAAGCTGCACACGTCACTGTTCACATGTCATCTCTGTTTCCATGTTTCTTCATTCCACAAACATTTATTGAGCACCTACCATGTGCAAGTGGTGAAAGATAATAAGAGCCATTTGCATAGCCAGTTAGGGTGAGGGGTGGGAAGAAATTGGGGAAGGACACATATACCACAGGAATAAAATACAGTATGGCAAGTTCAAAAGCAGAAAATCACGAGGTCTAGAAAGTTCATAGAAGCACCTCAGTTACATCTGGAGGAGGGAGTCATCAAGGAAGGCTTCCCGAGAGAAGTGATGCCAGCAACGGAAGGGGAGAGGTAGAAGAAAAGAAGGAAAAACAGAAGGAAGAATCAGGCAGAGAACAGCCAATCAGAAGGGAAGGCTAAAGAAAAGACCAATGATGGTCAGTGGCCACTTGTGCTTAGTAACATGGCTGGAGATAGAAGCCAACTGCAGAACAAGCCAGTGCTGAGGAAGTAGAGAATGGTTCTGGGACTACTCATTCCAGACACTTTCCTGAAAGAGGTAAGTTGAAAGAGTACTCCAGGCTCGGCGCCTGTGGCTCAATGGGCTAGGGCACCAGCCACCTACACCTGAGCTGGCCGGTTCGAATCCAGCCTGGGCCCGCCAAACAACAATGACGGCTGCAACCGAAAAAAATAGCTGGGCGTTGTGGCGGGCGCCTGTAGTCCCAGCTACTTGGGAGGCGGAGGCAGGAGACTCACGTGAGCCCAGGAATTGGAGGTGGCTGTGAGCTGTGATGCTACAGCACTCTATCCAGGGTGACAGCTTGAGGCTCTGTCTAAAAAAAAAAAAGAAAGAAAGAGTACCCCAAGGAGACAGCATTATTTTAAAAAATGAACTTAAGGCTAGGTATGGAGGCTCATGTCTGTAATCCTAGCACTCTAGGAGACCAAGGCAGGTGGACTGCCTGAGCTCAGGAGTGAGAGACCAACCTGAGCAAGAGTGAGACCTCGTCTCTTCTAAAAATAGGAAAACTACCCAGGCATTGTGGTGGGCACCTGTAGTCCCAGCTAAAGCAAGAGGATTGCTTGAGTCTAAGAGTTTGAGGGTGCCATGGTACTCTACCCAGGGTGAGAGTAAGACTTTGTCTCCAAAAAAAAAAAAAAACTCAGAAAACCTTTAATTATATGGCTTTAAGGAAGGAATATTTAAATTCCTATAACTATCCCACTGACCAAAACCAGACACAGGAAAGCTGGGTACCATCAATCTATGACATAATTCTGGATATTGTTTTTTGTTTTTTGTAGCGACAGAGTCTCACTTTATCACCTTGGGTAGAGTGCCGTGGCGTCACACAGCTCACAGCAACCTCCAACTCCTGGGCTTAGGTGATTCTCTTGCCTCAGCCTCCCGAGTAGCTACAGGCGCCCACCACAACGCCTGGCTATTTTTTTGTTGCAGTTTGGCTGGGGCCGGTTTTGAACCCACCGCCCTCAGTATATGGGTCTGGGGCCCTGCCCAGTGAGCCACAGGTGCCACCCAACTCCGGATATTGTTTTTTAAAAAAAAAGGATACTCCTTTCATGCTCAGAGACACCAGGTCTGACCTAAGGGGGCAATATAAGGTGTTATCTCTGAGGTGTCTGGGGCTCCCAAGACCCAAATTACCTCTTAGGATAAAGGAAATATTCTCAATAGGGAGGTCGTCCTCTGGGTTAAATTTTGCATGATTTTCTGTTCTACTATCAGGTTCTTTTAAAAATATCAATCCCTTGGAGAAAAAGAATGTGGATGACTAATACCTAAGTGTAATGAATTCACTGATTTCTTTGTTTCTTCCCAGCAGAGGCAAAGACTACAGAGCACTCAGGTAGGACAGAGATGCAGAAATTAAGAGTGTGAAGAGGTTTGGGAGAGAATGAACACATTCTCTGAATGTGTCTGTCCTACTCCCAATTCTGCCCTCGCCACTTTCCCTAGGCCTGCCTAAAACCAAGACAAGACAAAGAAGATTGAATATACCCAGTAGACCACTTGCAAAGCAGAAATGGAAGTTTCAAATGCATGGGGTTCTTTATCCTCAGTGGTGCAAATATTTAAATAAAGCAAAATCATCAGAACTGTTTTTGTTCGAGATTTCCATCTCTGCTTCTCTAAAGTCATTCAGTCTCACAAAAAAATTACTTTTGTGAAGATATTTCTTTTGAGGTATTTCCAATTTGTGGGTAAAAATTACAGTAGCCTTTGTATCCTAGAGACAGCCGGTCTTCTAATCTAAGGTAAATGCTGAAATCAGTTATAAAAACAAAACTATAAAAGGCTCACATCTATAAAATCTAGTATCTCTGACACTGAGAAAACTTAACAATGATAGGTAACCCCAGGGTCACACACTGGGAGCCTTAGGCCTGAATCCAGGCCCCAGGGGATTTGGTGAGGTAAGTTTTATCTTTAATCTGAACTTCCCAGCCTTTAGATGGCATAGTGCTAAGTTTCCGGCAGCCTCATGACTCCCAGTAGTCACAGAGCATTATTAGAAATTCGTATTACTTATCTGGTTCCTGAAGGCATTTGAGTTTGGGACTGTTGATTTATATAGACCAACATTAAAAACAAATTTAAAAATTAAATTAAAAAGTAGCCTGTCTCCTGAGTAGAGGTCCAGGGCTAACCGTTTCAGAGCGGGGGCGGTTATTGAGCAATAGAATCACTGAAAAACGATAAGCTACGGCAGCATGCAACACCACTGCAATCAGTCTCAAAAAAACAGAAGGCGGAAAACACCAGCGAGGCCCACCAGTCCTGGAGAAAATGTAACTTTGGCTTTGAAACCACCTTTTAAGAGAAGTACTTGCCTCAGTTTGGTCTCTGAGCCTACTCCGTGTACACTGCTTCTGCAATGTCCCCGACATCCAGAACACA
Source organism: Arctocebus calabarensis (assembly GCA_963573935.1). Taxonomy (NCBI): domain Eukaryota; kingdom Metazoa; phylum Chordata; class Mammalia; order Primates; family Lorisidae; genus Arctocebus; species Arctocebus calabarensis. The sequence goes on along the minus strand of CAUYON010158495.1, from coordinate 4,667 downwards.
AGCCTGGCAGCCAGTATCCGATTCTGGCTCAGCAAAGGAAACAACCCCTCTATTCAGCGAGCAGTGGCCATGATCACCCTATCTGTGATATCCAACTAGTTAGACTCCACTTGAAGCAGGGCTCGGCCAGTCCAGCCACTTGGTGGCTGTTTAAGACACTTGTGCTATAGAAACTGTGCCATCACCTGTCCGTTCAAATGCCTTGATATAGAAGACTTAAGTCCCTACTCATACTGGCACCTCAGTTCCACATGACACTTCCTACCATACCCTGCACAAAACCCAAGAACCATAAAGCTGATGCTCAAAGGAAGGTTTTGAGTTCTCAGATTTGTTCACGAATGAGCGAATAAGCCCAGCAAGCTGATAAGGCATATCCAAAGGCTCATCATCTTAACAGGAAGAACAACGTCTCCAAAAGCTGTTATGGACTCTGAGCTCAGGCCCCCCGCCAGCCGCCAGCCTGCTGGGCACTGCGTGTCCTCTGTGGTCTAGCCCAGGGTGCTGGACCCCTGGGGGCTGTCTAACTCAGGGCAGTTTGGGTCAAAGCCCCCACAGCAAAGGGTTCCTTAGTGCTGGCCGGCCCTCTGGGCATGTATTTCTCCCAGGGAGGTGGCAGGGAATATTGGTTGGCTGGGGACAAGGCTTTGGAGTTTGGAATCCTAGACCCTAGCCATACATTTCATCTAAAAGCTAAGTGGGTACCTCCTCTGTCCCAAATGCCTCGCCACAAAGTGGTGTTTTCATCACTGCCTGTGCTTTTCACCCTCTCACCAACCCTCTGAACGTGCCCACCTCTTCCCCTGCCCTGGACAGCCATCCTCCTGGAGGACTAATCTAGAGAAAGTTAAATAAAACTCCATGTAACTGATTGCCCCATTTCATTTATTTGTGTGTAGCTTCAAAAGTTTTACATTATCCAGAGCCCATTAATTTCAGTTAAAATAGATAAAATCAAATACGGTTTTTAAGGTCATAGCTATAAAATTAAGGCCATTCTTTGCAGGAACAGATGGCCTTAATATATATACAATTTTGTTTTCTTTTTTGAGACAGAGTCTCGCTTTGTAGCCCTCAATAGAGTGCCATGGCGTCAAAGCTCACAGCAAGCTCAAACTCTTGGATTTAAGCGATTCTCTTGCCTCAGCCTCCCAAGTAGCTGGGATGACAGGTGCCCACCCCAATACCTGGCTGTTTTTAGAGATGAGGTCTCACTCTGGCTCAGGCTGGTCTCAAACCTATGAGCTCAGACAATCTACCCACCTCGGCCTCCCAAGTGCTGGGATTACAGGCATGAGCCACTGCTCCCGGCCCGTATATATACAATTTTTAAAGAAAAATTATGCTGGACTTCAGTGTTTTAGAGGGACACACAGTGACCACAGGTTGAAGACCTGTCAATAGTTAATTTTCTCTAGTTCTTAGTCTCATTGTTTGATCCTCACCAGACAACATCCACAGTACCGTGGGGATGCTTTGTTGACTTTTGAGAATTTCCATTTGTGATCTGCTGTGTTACTATGGTTCACAGAACCTGTGTTTCTGCTCTCCCTGACAGCATCTGACAGTTTCACTTGGGGTTAGAAATCCCATTTGCAAGGCTCCGTTCACCATATCACACCATAGCCAGTCACCAAGTAAGAAGCAACTTAAAAAAAAAAAAAAAAACAACAAAAAAACACAGACCAAAAAAGCCACACAGAGGAGGCCTGTGTAGAAAAGATGATGGCGGACTCCACAATCCTTCGTCTCTCTCTCTCTGACCAGTCACAGAACTCAGGAATTCCACACCACCTCACCACAGAGGGACTGGACCAGGCAGCACAGGCTTGAGCCAGTCATCACAGCAGATGCTACGGCCTAACACTGGCTGGGGGCTTCTGGAAAAGGTCACTAGTTCCTCTGACAGAGCCACCAGAAGCCAGTTCTCTCACTGCTCTGAGGCATGTGGTGGATTAAGTCTAGAATCGCTGTAGAACATCACTACCATGAGAGAAGCCAGTTCAGGAGGTCAACCACGGAAGGCAGATTGGAAAGAAAATAGGTTCCTGACATCACCAAACTTCTAAATCACCCCTGTTCCAGTTAGGTGAGCCATTAAAGATTCTCTTTTATATGAATGAGTCTAACCTAAGGTTCCTCTTTCTTGTAGAGTAAAAGCTACAACTGATGTAATATCCTGGACTGTTTAGAAGGAGCAGCACCTGAAAATTCCTAATCTTGCTGCTGGCCTTCCCACATTCCCAACACCTCAAGGACAGTAGGAAAGGTGACCTAAGGACGCACAGATGACCAGCCCCTTTGCTGCAATTCTTCAGGCTTGATGTCCAGCAAAGGCCAGAGGGCAGCCTGGAAGCCCCCTCTTTTGAGAGCCAGCAGGGCCAAGTCTGGCCTGTCTGATGACAGGGTCAGCAGTGTCCCAAGGCTGGAGAAGAGGGGTGGGTGCTCTCCATGGCACAGACAGGGTGGAGGCCTCTGAGACAAGACCCAGTCTCTCACCATCCTGCTCCACTCACAGCTTAGTACCAGCCCATCCTCCCTGATGGGGCTTCCTGAGAGCCCCATGTGGGAATATCCATGTCATATTGGTGGGAGCTCCCTCTCTGCCAAGGGAAGAAAGGGGGATACAACTTGTAGGAAGTCTTGTGGGACAAGATGCAGGAAGGTGCGTCTGTATCAAAGCTCCGAAGTCCAGTGTGGAATAAGGAGCCGGGAGTGAGTCTGCCCTGGGATTTCTCCCAGGAGCTGAAGGTGCAAGGAAGAGCTCGGGGGCACTTGCGGTGAAGTGCAGAAATTCAATAGCTGGCAGGAGAAAAGGCAGATCAACGATGGAGAGCACTGATCTATTAACATCAGGCCAGATGACCAGGGACGGTGGCTCGTGCAATCCTAGCAGTCTGGGAGGCTGAAGTGGGTGGATCACCTGAGTTCAGGAGTTCGAGACCAGCCTGAGCAAGAGTAAGACTCTGTCTCTGTTAAAAATAGAAAAACTGAGGCAAAAAGATCTCCTGAGCCCAAGAGTTTGAGGTTGCTGTGAGCTATGACGCCATGGCCCTCTACCCAGGGTGAAAGAGTGAGGCTCTGTCTCAAAAAAAAAAAAAAAAAAAAAAAAGGAAAAGAAAGGAAGGAAGGAAAGAAAGAAAAAAGATCAGGCCAGATGTTTGCCTTAAAATACGCTTAAAGTCCACATGGGCCTTAATGTCCAGCACATGGCATTTCTGCATGTTCACTGGGCAGCATCGTTGCTGAAACACGGCATCACAATGGAACAGCTTTCTGAAAGCGGGGCAATCAGAGGGTTTTAATTAGGCTCCCTTTGGTGGCACCTTTAACTTCACACTCTCCCTCTCCATCTCCCACATGCAGTGACTGCCGAGCCGCCTCTGCTCGATGGTGAACTTGAACCGCAGCAGGGCTTCGGGTCAAGTTTCCTCATGGCCTGCCGCTCAGGGCGGCCCCCACTTGGGCCTGCATTTCCACATGTGCTTTGTTGTCCTACTGGCCTTGACTTTTAATAATGGAATTTCCTCCACAAGTGCTCATTCTTTGGTTCTCACCAAGTCCAGCTCACAGAGCTCTCCAAGGCAAACTAGTTTCCTAAAAATAGAAATCAAAAGACCATAGAGGTCTGTGCCCTCAAGCTCTGGTCATGGGCAAGAAACTTAACTGAAAGAAGAACTGATTCCAAGGAATGCAGATCAATCCCAACCCTAGTGGTTCAAGCTGATGGGATTTCAGAACTCCTTTTTATAGACAATATATACAAATGATCATATGAAATCACCTCTGTTGGCAAAAAAAAGGTGCTGTACAAACAAAGGTAAGTGTAAGCTATGATGACGATGTAAATCTCACTTTGTCTATAATGGAAGCTGCTTTAAGAGGAAGGGAAAGCGTGAGGTAAGAGAGGTCAGGATGAGTTCCCTTCACAAGATGCACACGCTTCGTGTCACTCTGTCCACTGGATACAGGCCACGAGATGATTAAAGCAGAGGAGACCATGCAAGGGACAGCACAAAGTCATTTCCTTCTATACTTAGCACTGGTCTGACCTTCATCATACAGTGGAATTAGAGGATCTGGCCTGCGTCCAGAGGACAACAGTCAGACGATCTAAAGGAGATGGAAGGGGGGTAAAAAGGGCTGCGCTGGTCCAAAGTAAAGCAAGAAAACAAAGAGTACTGGGGAAAACTGTCCAGGTTAACCTGTGTTTGGTGATGAGCTGCACTCTCTCCTCGCTTGTAATCCTATTTTCAAATTCATTTTAATAGCTTTATTTTTATTTTTTTTGAGACAGAGTCTCAAGCTGTCACCCTGGGTAGAGTGCTGTAGCATCACAGTTCACAGCAACCTCCAACTCCTGGGCTCTAGCAATTCTCCTGCCTCCACCTCCCAAGTAGCTGGGACTACAGGCGCCCACCACAAGGCCTGGCCATTTTTTTGGTTGCAGCGTCATTGTTGTTTGGTGGTCCCGGGCTGGATTCGAACCTGCCAGCTCAGGTGTACGTGGCTGGTGCCTTAGCCACTTAAGCCACAGGCACTGAACCTAAAGGGGTATTCTTTTTTTTTTTTTTTTGAGACAGAGCCTTAAGCTATCACCCTGGACAGAGCACTGTGGCATCACAGCTCACAGCAACCTCCAACTCCTGGGCTCTAGCAATTCTCCT
>CAUYON010158492.1:0-34494 GCA_963573935.1 Arctocebus calabarensis | reverse complement strand
GGGCTCTGGAGAATGGCTTGTCCACTCTTCCTGGGCTGGTTGCTGTCCCTGGTTCTGATTGGTTGGTGGTTTTGAACTTGTGCATTAGCCACCTAGGCATCTGTGGGAGAGTAAATAGAATCTCAGCCACTCAAAATGTTCTGTTATGCTTCATGAAAGGCAGCATTGAATAGCATGGCAGAAAACACATACTGCTTTGAGTGGGAAAGTAGAAAGAGCTGAGACAGAATTTACAGGGCTCTTTTCTTCCCTTCCTTTCTTCCTTTTTTTTTTTTTCTTTTTGAATAGTGAAGGGACAAGGGTTCCCCTCACTTCTTCACAAGCAGAGACCTTCCTGCAGGCAAGTGAGATGTAAATGTGGCATAATGCCCATGAAAAGTCACATTAGCCATCGTGCATTGAGCACCCACCACATTCCAGACCTGATACTGGCACACTGGTGAAAGAGACATGAGGTCCACTCTCCAAGAGCTTGCAATCTTGTAATGCTTGAACAAATAGAAACAAAATGCCAAGTGGACCGCCAATATCATAAGGGAAGGTACAAAGGCACACACACTTTGGGGGCAGAGATTATTTCCTCCAGAATAAATTAAGGAAACTTCACGAAGGAGGTGAGAATTTAGCTAGGCTTAAACGATTTGTAGGGAATGGCATTCCACACAGTAAAATCAAAGACACAGAAGGAGGAAAATGAGTTGGGGGAAACGGTATGTTTAAAGACTGTCAGGAAGAATCTAAAGTGTCATGTTAGTAGATCATATGTTACCGTGTGTGACAGAGATGGTTAGCTAGCCACCCAAACTTCCTGCTTCCCTGCCCTCCTTTCATAATATGGGGTTATTCTTGGAGCGTGGCAGGCAAATGGAAGACCATGTATCTCAGCTCCTTCCACCTGCATCTAGGTGGGACCATGTTACTAGTTCTCACCTATGGCATGTGAGTAGACATAACAGATATGTCACTTCCAGCTTGAGATGTTTAAGAATCAAGTAGGCTTGGAAGCCAGATGTTGATGGCGGAGTTCTCAGCGTCCCAGGGCCCCGAGTGAATACACAGAGCGCAGTACCTCTGTGCTCTCTCCTCTCAGCTGGACCTGCCCTGGATGTTGGAGGATCAAGAAACACGCTTTGGCAACGTTAACCCACTGAAACTTACCTGGCCTGCTCACAAAAGACAAGACCTATAAAGACCTAATGAAGGTGAGCACGTGGGAAGTGTGGTTTGGAGCTGCTTCGACCAGCTGTTTAAGATCAACAGGGATGAGGAGAAGGTGCTCCTATTCCTCAATACTGAGGATGCTCACTGATAAACAGAAAATTGGATGGCTCACTCTGGAAGAGTATTTTAGCTTTTCGTAGAACAGAGTCTCACTCTGTTGCCCTGGATAGAGGGTCGTGGTGTCATAGCTCACAGCAACATCAAACTCTAAGGCTCAAGTGATCCTCTTGTCCCAGCTTCCAAATTAGCTGGGACTTATACTTATAAGTCCCTGCCACAGTGCCTGGCTAGTTTGTCTGTTTTGAGGAGAGACAGGATCTTGCTCTTGCTCAAGTTGGTCTCGAACTCCTGAGTTCAGGCAGGAGTCCCTCTGCCTCCCAGAGTGCTAGGATCCCAGGCATAAGCCACCATGCCCAGCCACCCTGAACTAGTTTTATAGCTACAGCTAGAAAATAAAAAGGAAACTGTTCTTTTTTTTTTTGCTCTTTTTCCTTCTTCATGGGAAGAAAGTGTTAATGTTAGGACTTTCCCTTCACATAGCCTTTCCACACACATGACTTTTTTTTATCTTCTGCATAGCCCTGTGAAGTAATGTTATCTGCATCTTATTCATTCAGGCTCAGAGAGATTTACTGAGTTTCCCAAGGCCATGGAGCTCCAGGATTCAAACCCAGGTTTTCTGAATGCTAGGCTTGTGGCACCCTGTGTGCATCTATAAACTCTCCTTTTCCATAAAAATGAAGTCAGCTGAAGAACTCTATTCTAGCAAGTTTCTCCCTTGAATTGATGAAAGGCAAGGCTGAAGATCTTCCTAGTTCAGACCACACTGGTCGGTGAATGCCTTGCAGCAGGTTGGAGGCTCAGTTCATAATGGCAGGTATGAAAGAAAATGTCCACTTCTTAATTTTCCTTAACTCAGATGAAATCAGACTCAGAATCTCCATTTGAATTTCTGGGAAATTCAGCCTTAGTCATGACCTGAGCCTCTTCTCAAAATTTTTGAGTAACCCAAGGTCTCTTACATCTAGCCCACCCTTGTTGCCACTGAGCCTCTTGGTGGACAAGCCTTGATGTCCGATGACACACTAATTCACTGCCACATTTAAGGTATCCATCCATCTTTGTGATTTTTCCTCCTCAAATGTACCCTTAGGACCATTGAGATCTTGCTACCTTTTTGGCATGCTCCCCAAAGGGGTGTGGGCCTTTATTTTCTCCTTTCAGCATCACTCCTGGAGGGAAATCTCTCCCTCTTCTTGGCTACCCTGAAAGATTCAGCACATTATCACTTTGATGAGTTCAGGATTTTTCCATAGAAGGGAAGAGCCACTATTTTTCTGCATTTGGGGTTTTCGCAAAAGTCCCCCAGGCAAGCATGCTGCCCTGAACATGGAGCCATGACCAGATAGGGTAAGCACAGTCAAAGTGGTAACTCAGTAACTTAACCGTGACATCCCTATGGACTTCTAGGCAGTGGACTTTTCCTCTGGAAGGAGCTTCTGGCAGATGGGCATTGGAAAGTTAACTTTTAGGCTTTCTGCTGTGATGGAGGCCTTCCCAGGAACACACCCTTCTCAGGCTGAAAGAGGAAATATAGTAGGGCAGGATGCAACTCTGTTTGGAGCTGGGAGTTGGGCCGTCGCCTGCACCCCAGAGCTTAGAGATAGCAGTGCAGTGCATTTCCTGAATGTTCTCAGGGCCTGTGATGAGAACTGGGAGGCTGACTAAAGAAGACAGAAAATCTGCTTTCAAGGCTGCCCATCTGGCACAGGGTTTCTCAACCTTAGCACTAATGTCATTTTAGGGTGGATAATTTTTTATTGTGGATACTGCCCTGCACATTGTAGAATGTTTAGCAACATCCTGGGTCTCTACTCACTAGATACCAGCAGCTCTATGCCTCTTGCCCCCAGTTTTAACAAATGGAAATGTCTCCAAATATTGCTAACTATGCCCTGAGAGGCAAAATCTCCTGGACTGAGAGGCACTTGTTCTAGTGGGAAGACAGAGCTCTATATTTGAAAATAAGCAATCTTAAGAATAAAAATGACAAAAATGGCTGTGTTCAATGTAGGGAGGTTTATGCAGAGGAGAGAGTGATTAATTCTCTCTCCATTGGAGGTGGTTCATGGAAAGCTTCACAAAGGCAGTTACACTGGAGAATGTTTTGAAGAATGAATGGACATTTCATAGGAAGGTACAGAAGAGAAGTCAATTTCTGATAGAAAGAAGTGCATATATGGGCTGCAGACATGGGACAAAGTCTGGTGAAAATCTCAGAGATGCTAGAGAATAAAATACATGAGATGAGGTTGCAGAGGCACACAGAGGCTAGGACACACTCACACATGCCTGTGTAAGAAGGGCATGCTATAGACAAGTCTGGATGCTGAGAAGGCACCAGGTGGAGAGGTGGGCAGTATTCCAGGCAGAGGGAATACGTGCTGTAGCACAGAGGAGGCAGACGGCAGCCTCCCCAGGGGAGACTCTGTCCTTCTGAGACCATGCCCATATACCTGTGGCTTAGAAAGATCTGGAATAAAGAATTTGGTAATCAACTTTTTGAAGAATCATCTTATGACTGCTTGAGGAATGACAATGATGTACCTTAAATACCAAATTGGCTTTAGTCCAAGTTGACTATCATTGCCTTGGAAATATATTTACTCAACAAATATGGACCCACCCCTTCCTTTGTCAGGCTGTGGTCCAGATAGTGGAGATATAGAGGTTGATCTGGAATCTAGCAGGACAATTTCTGATAATGATAAGGGTTATGTAGGAGAGAAAACAAAATGATAAAGAGGGAGCGAGCGGCAGTGGAGCGAGGGGTCTCCCTGAGGAGTGATGTTTGAGCTGAGGCCTGAGAGATGCCTAGACGCTGGTCTGTGCGTAGTCTATTATAGGAAGTGGCCACACAGCTACCAAGGCCCTCAGGCCAGGAAAAGAAATCTGGATTTTATTCCAGTTCTGTGAGAAGCTTTGGAAGATTTAAGGAAAACAGACTAAAGGGTAGACTTGGAGCATCACTTCTTGTATCAGTCTCCATCTCTCAGGAATTTAGCACTTAACTGGAGCAGCAAAGCTAGATTTAGCCAGCTAAATCAATTTTGCTAAGATCAGCCTCCTAGAATGCTTTGGGCATTGTCATGGCCAGTGTCTCCCCACTGTTAAAACATTCTGGGATTCACATGTACACCCCGTTCTACTTGCAAATGATGGAGTCACAGAATATCTAGTAAGTTATAAAGGGCTGTTCTGGTTTTTCATGCTGTTGGTAACTTCCCAACTGCACATAATGGATTTTTGTGATAGGTCCTTTGGCAATAACTTGACATATTTTCGTTAGCTAATTCAAGGAGCCATCGTACTTCCTTGGGCACGGTGAAAACTTTGAACATCATAATTACCCATGGATTTCAATCCTTAGTGCTTTAATAATCAACCATCATGGTAAGTATGGCCAGGGAATTTTAAAAACAGGGAGCCCATGTCCAAAGTCCTCTGTGCAATCTGAAAAGAGAAATGGGCAAACAGGTAAAGCAAAGCATGGCATTTTTTTGACAGTCATTTAGGGAAATGTATGAAATATGGCAATTCAATATTGAAAAATGAGCACAGAAAATTCTAAGGAAATGAGTCTCCCTGGGTGACATATATTACACTCTTGGTTTTGGCATTCCAGCTGCTTATGAAATACATACAGAATATACTTACTTATAATGTACTTATGATGTGCTTATAATGCATTGATCCTTCACTGTGCAAGTGCAAGTATTCCTTAATGAGGGGACCTATTGGGAATTTATTAATGAACTGTATCCACATAAATATCCAAGAATTAAAGATGCTTAATAAATATATCATAACTAATGACTTTGCAAATTAAAAGTGACTTTCATGCTCATTTGAATATAGCAGAAAGGTTTGTGAACTAAAGACTCCATCAAGTGTAATTTTCTGGTTATTCCATCTACTATGGATGGTAAATCTGATCAGCTCCTTTCTATCTGGGTGGTGGTACCATCAACTGAATGAGTGAGGGCGTGACGTAGACATCACCATCAGAAAGAGATGAGTTTGCACCCTGGCTTTACCATTTACCTGTTGTGGCCTTGGGCAATTATTTTATTTCCCTAAGGCTGTTTATTTTTCTTCTGTAATTTGGGGATAATACACTTTTGTTGGAAGTTTGTTCTGAGGATAAACAAGGTTAGATTGGTAAAAATGCTAAGCACAGAGATCTTGGCACATAGTAAATGTTCAGGAAAGAGAAGCAAGTGTTACATGATTTTTACTAACTGAGACATAGAAGTATGTTGTTCCTAATATGAAACCGTGAGTAGGTCAAAGTATACTGAGAGTCAGCAAGGGTAGCAATAGTCTGTGAAGGTTTCTACCATGTGGGTAAATAGAAGCCAAGTGTACAAGGTTGGTCATGGGATTTTATGGAAGAGTCCCAAGGAAATAGACTGTCCAGATTTCTTCACCCTGCCAGAATGATTGCCATTAGAGAGTTTCTGTTGATCTTTACAACAAATTAACTTACTAACAGTATAAAATATTGGCCAATTAAATAGCTATTGAATGAATTCTGTGACTGCCAAAATATATAATGCCAAACTGGCAATCTTTTTTACTGAATTGACTGATTTTTTCTGGTTAAATTGGCTGGCATCACATTGCTGTAGCCATCATTGGAATGAATGAATATATAAATATATATATATATATGAAATTTATGAATGAATGAATATCTATATGTATATATGAAATTTCATATATATTCATATATATATGAAATGCATATTTAAACTTCTGGTAGAAAGAAAAATAAGGAATTGTAATAAAATGGCAGTCATTAAATTCACTGCAAATGATTATCAAATAACAGGAGAGGCATTGATGTTATGGAAAGAAAAAGAGAAGAAAATGCATTAATAAGTAAAATAGGTTGCTTTTATTCCAACTATCAGTCTATTGGGTTTGTATAGATTTTTGAATCTCATCAATCTATCTGTTTACCACTTGTTATTGCTAAATAATTGAAAATGTTAATTGATTGTTCAGACTATTCCCTACGTTCAAGATTATCTTGTATTAAAAAAAAGCAAACAAAGGTGCTGGGTAATTTTTGCTTATTTTAATCCATGTCCCATGTTTCTGTATCACTTTTATTCAATATAGAAAAAAATGTGAAATAATTTTTGGAAATATAGCAGGCTTTGGTCTATGTACAAAAATAAATTACTGCTTAAGGGGCCAGAAGACAAGGTGATATTATGTGTTTAATTTGCTCAGTTATGAAAGGACCTCGAGGGTATTGGGTTATGAAAAACAATGGTTATTTTGAGAGAAAATGGAGCCAAATTGGGGATTTTAAACACTTTCTGATGTGTTTGGTATTGGATACGATCTCTGGTTTGGGTGGGGGAGGGGGCCTCTGCAGTTCCATTGTTCACTCTATCCGCTTTGGAGAAATGCTCTTTGCTCCGATGCTGTTCTGAACACGGGCATTTCTCTAGATTGCTTTCTTGGAAATGGCAACGGAAAATGGTAGCAATAATAGGTTTTAAGGTGCTAGGCGGTGAATCATGCCATTTTATAAATTCATCTCCTTACACTTTATTTCCTTGCTGTGAGATAATTTAGACGAATGTCAGCAAGGGAAAGAGAAAGTGATTGGTGATTCCACCTCACCCAATAAAGCAAATTCCTAATTTTCTGTCTTTTATCTTTTGCCATTCTTTTGTGCTCCTCTTTGGCCTTGTCAAAACATATCGTTCAGTTAGAGACTAAAAATATTTTCTCATCGATTGGAGTTATTGATTTTTTTTAATCTGTACTTTGGCTTGAAGAGCGCGGGTGAAGGGTGAAAGTTCACCAGCTTAGTCTGCCGTTTTATCTGGACAGCAAAAGAATGTATTGGCAGCAGATTTGATTTACCTTGTTGGTCAGTTGTAGACACTTCAGCCATGGAAGACAACCCTCCAGCATGTCTTCCTGCTGCTGTCTTTTTTTTTTTTTTTTTTTTAATACCTAGGAACTCTTGAAAGATCCACCTTGTTTTTAATTTGATCTCTGGTTCCAAGGCAAGGTTTTTTAAAAAAGAAAATGTAATTTTTTTCCAAATCAGGGTTCTAGGAGAAGTTGTGATGCTTTCTGGACTCATGGTAAATGAACAGAATTACATGCATCTGCTGGGGTTTGGCCCCTGTACCCTTTAATAGTCTGGGATCACGTCCGTCCACACTGTCATAGCAAAATCAGATGTGACTAGATTGTATTCACTGAGATCTTTCTGTCTCCCTTAGTATAGCTGGTCAGACACATGTGCTCAGGGCACTGTTCAAGTCCTCATCTAGGACAAGGATAGGACCTGGCAAGATCGGACCTACAGCTTCCTACTAAGCTTTAGGAGTGTGGAAGGTGACACCATAGCGATTGTCAGAGAGGAAATGGTGCCATGATTGGTGCTCTGGAGACATACTTTCTAGATTGGAATCACAGCTTTAGCACTTGCCAGCCATGTGACCCTGGGCAAGTTATTTAATCTCTTCGAGCTTTAGTTTTCTCATCTGTAAAATGGGGATAGAAATTATATCTTATTTCATCAACTGGTTGTAGAATCCCACAAATAAATCCATGGAAAAGTCCTAGGACAGGGGCATACTGGAATTCTCAGCAAATGCCAGCTATTGCTGTGAATATAGATAAGGAAGATAAGAATTGGAGGAGGGGGTGGTTAAGAAACAGAGAGAAATTCACATAGAAAGAAGAACCAACTTTCAACATGAGGGATTTGGGGTCTTATGCCACGCAGTTGGCCTCCTGACTGCTGGCATGATTCCGATCACGGCTTCAGTGATCATGGCTCCACTTTATTGTCCTTGTTGGATTGCATGCGAGGCGTGGGGGTGAAAGCTGAGTCTGGTGGGGGTGACACTGCTCAGCTCACCTGTGCTCTGTGAAGAATCAATCTTTGTTCTCTTTTCCTGCCCCACTTATAAGCTTAGCCCCAACCAGAACCTAGGACTGTAACTCAATCTTATACAAATGCACTTAACACTCTCATAGGACTTACCACGAGGACATCAACCCCATTGTTCCAACCCTGGGCAACATGGTGGATCTACCAACTCATTCTACATTCTGGTGCCTTCAGTGCTGATGTCTGGACTTGGTTCTGAGCTCTGCCTCTGAATTCACTTTTTGGCTCTTTCTGGGACCAGGGCCAGCATGAGATGTAGGAGCCTCTATACCAGTTCTTACACCTCATGGTGAGGTGACCCCCAACCATAAAATTCTTACACCTCATGGCGAGGTGACCCCCAACCATAAAATTATTTTTGTTACTACTTCATAACTGTAAGTTTGCTACTGTTATGAATTGTAATGTAAATATCTGATATACAGGATGGATTTTCATTGTTATAAAGGGGTTGTGACCCACAGGTTGAGAATCGCTGCTCTATACTTTTCCCAGAGCACTCAGAGAGGGAGCAACGTGGATACAATAGTTTGGGAACTTTTATATACCTAGGATCACCTCAGGAGAAACCTAATACAGGAGTGCCGGGCCTGCATTTTTAACAAGCATCTCAGGAGACTTGGATGTAGGTGGTTTCAGTTCACACTTTGAGAAGCATTAATGTTGTAGAAAGAACATGGGTTCTGAACAGACTTGGGTTTGAATTTGCTTATCTGCCACATTTATGCAGGCAAATAATTTAATCTCTCTAAGCCCCAACTGTAAAATGGAGCAATGAACCAACAATGTATCTAACACTCTTAGCTCAGTGCCTGACGTCTAGTATATGCGCCAGTCCCCCTCTGATTTCATTTGTCTTCTTGGACTTCAGAGAATTTTATACTCTGTTGGAATGAATTTGTTTTGACTCCTCCTTCCCTAGCCATGCATGTTGTTGATTTCCTGTCTGAACTGCAGTTACTCTTCCTATGCTCTTATAAGCAGGTTCCTGTTTAGAGAGGTTGACCTTATTCCTACAGGCCTTTGCTCTTTCTCTTTAGTTATCTGCCCTAAATGGCATATACGTGACCCTCCCGCTTCTGGGTGAGTTCTTTGCACAATTTTGCAGAATAGGGTTTCTCTGGCCTTTCCATGGCCAGTAGAATGTTGGGTATGGTAACTGGAAAACCATATCTTACCTCTACAGGTGCAGCCAAGGCATCTCTTTTCTCAGCTCCCTATTTGTTTTCCCATGCTAGCATTTTCTTGCCTGCTATATCTGCCTCTCAGTTAAGCATCCAGATGCTTCTGTGATCTGCCTGGTGGAGAAAAAAATCAGCTAACTATGGGAAGTTAGCAGGTGTAACACCCTATAATGGGTCCACAGAATCTTTTTGATTTTACTTTTGGTTTGTAAATCGGGCCAAAAGTAAAGGGCATGGGTAAAGGGTATGTTTCATGAGGAACTTGAGGCACTACATTCAACTATTCCAATTCTAAAACAGTTGTCAACTTTGTCTCCTTACTGAAACACACGATCAGTTGTGGCTGTAGGGAAATGCTATATCAGTGGTATAGTCAATTGAGTACAAATGGTAGTTTTTGGTAAACATAGTCTCAGCTTTAATAGACCTAAAGACTTTTTGGTGAAAAATAATAAGAGGAGTACTTGTCTTATAAGCAGATTCCCATGTGGGAATGTCGCCAACACGTCAACTAGGAAAGAAAGTAAAAGACACAAAGCAAAGGCTTGTAGGAATAAGGTCAACACCACTAAAACAGTAACAAATGGTCCACTTGCGAAAGCCCAGTGGCAAACTAGAAAAATGTCCTGGAAACATGTTTACTGTAAAGGGATATGCTGTTATTTTATATTAGCAAGGGGGAGAGTAATCTCAATAGGTCATTGGATTTAAGGACCACCTTAAACCTACTTTCATTTCATCTTGAGATCCTTAACTAATTACGTCTGCCAAGACCCTATTTCCAAATAAGGTAACTTTGCGAAGTTCTGGATGGGCATGAACTTTGGGGAAATGCTATTTGATCTGTTATAGCACACATGTCCGTTAGACTTCTTACAGATCCAGAATGTGATGAAAACCCAGAGCCTGGGCAGTAAGAGACTATCCCTTCCTGCCTCTGTTCCATGCTACCGAGAGAGTCTTAGGAGCAGGCAGGAGCTTATATAAAGTGCCTTACATGGTAAGTGCAAATGCTTTCTGAAAGAGTAAACTAGGAATGGCAGGTTAGGACCAATGGAAGGACATACAGATAAAGCCATTCTCAGAAGAGTCCGTTTTGAAACCAACATATTGAAAAAGGATGAGCTGAGTCATGGAGCAGGCAGAATTGGTCAAAATCATAACCTGTTTTGTTGACTAGCAGTAGTTGGGAAGAACACTCAGAATGAATAAATTAATTCACTGATTTTTAACCATTTGAAAATAAGAGAGAGATTCACCTACCTCGAGTGGTTTAAGGCTATAGTCAGAAAGTGACAAACAGTCGCATAAAAATAGAAGCATTCAGTATATTTGGGTATGGACCCTCTTACTGGTCCCAGAAAATGAATCTATTTTATTGCATCCTTTTTACAACCAATTTCAGGTGGCTGAATTGAGTGTATTTTTCATTCTGACTTGTTGACTCCTGGCCCATTAGAGCAGCCAATCCAATTAGGCAAGGCTTTCTCTTGCTTTGCCTTCTGTCAGAGTGTCCAATTGGCTCGCAGCTCCTGCTAAGTGACAGGTCTTCCACAACTGTGCCCTGTCTTTCTCAGAGAGATCTTATCTCCTGTTCTCTCTTTAAAATGCCTGTGGTTTTTTTCCCCCTGATTATATTTAGGCTTATATTTTAGGGTGATTCCCTTAAATGTTTGGATGTTTGCATTAAACTGAGTATTGAGTTAACTGGGTTGTCAGGGCGGATATTTTGACATAGTCTTTAGATCACCCGGTGTGGGAAGCTGAATATTGGCATCCCCAAAGATGTACCCATCTGAAGCCCTGGAACCTGTGAATATTAACTTATATTGCCAAAAAAGACTTTGCAGATGTAATTAGCCTAAGAATCTTGAGGTGAGATTATCCTGGAAGGCCTTAAATGCACACATGTGCAAAAGTAAGATTTTCACATGGACACACACAAGAAGAAAGCCATGTAAAAGAAGCAGAGGGAAGAAGAGTCAGAAAGAAGATGCAAGGCCACGTGCTTGAAGCTAGAGGAAAGAGCCATGAGCCAAGGCATGCTGCTCCAGCAGGTGCGGGAAAATAGTTACTCCCAAGACTCTCTGATGGCCAACACCTTGGTTTTGGCCCAGTACTTGTGATCTCCAGAACAAGAGAATAAATTCAGGTGCATTAAATTTATGGTCATTTGTTACATCAGTCACAACAAACTAAAAGACTAATCAAGACCAAAATTCCTGCTAGGACTAAATTCCCCGTTCTGAAAAAGGTACTGTGTGATGGATTAATACCTGCTATGCTATTCTTTAAGTATTGGTTTATCCTTGTATTTTCCAGGATAATTTTTAAGGTGGCATTTTGCTGTGTAAAGATATTTGATGAAATTTACTGCATTAAAATGGCAGCCTTAATAAAACCGTCTATGGAAAATACAGGTTTTTTTTTTTTAACTTTAGGTTAAACTAGGGAAAATAGTTTTTTTTTTTAAACTTCACGTTAATGTGAGGGTACAAATAACCAGGTCACAATATTTGAGTTTGTTAGGTAGAGTCCCTCTTAGAGTTGTGTCACATACCAAAAGGTGTGCCATATACCCCTACATTGTGCCCATTAAGGGGGAACACCTCAAACTCCCCCTCCTGACCTATACCCCCACAATACAGTTTCCTTGAGCTTTTGAAACTATTTATATCAAGGTCACCTAGCCCTAAATTTCCCTGTTGACCCTCATTTAACTTATCTATATGGACAGCACATCACTTACCTGCTCTTTCTTAAAATTCTCTCCTTCTTTGGAACTTAGGTAGCCAATGTGTGGTTCTAGTCTGAAAGCTAGCCTGCAAGAGCCAGTGTTTCAGTTTGAGTCCACAGGCAGGATGTTGAGACACCCCAGCTCAAGGCAGCCAGGCAGCAGCTACTCCCCCCGACTTGTGGGAGGATCGCCCTATATGTTCTACTCAGGGCTTCAACTGGTTGCTCAAGGCCCACCCACACCGGAGAGCAATCTGTCTACCAATTCAAATGTTGATAGCCGGGCGTTGTGGCCAGTGCCTGTAGTCCCAGCTACTCAGGAGGCTGAGGCAAGAGAATTGCCTAAGCACAAGAGCAGGAGGTTGCTGTGAGCTGTGCTCTATGGCACTCTACCGAGGGTGATAGAGTGAGACTCTGTTGCTGCTACAACAACAACAACAACAACAACAACAACAACAAAACAAATGGAAACACCCTCACAGACACACCCAGAATAATGTTTGACTAAATATCTGGGCCCTATTCAACTTAAAGTCTCAAAATTGTACCAAATTTCCTACCTGTAAATCCTTCAGTGGTGTTGCCATTGTCCTAGGTCAAGATCATGAAGGTGTCTTTGAATCGGCCCATTCTCTTTTCTTTTCATAGACAATACCCAATTGTCTTGATTCCTTTTTTCAAAGTTTTTCTCACCGTGTACCTATCTGACTTTCCTCCCCATTTCTCCTGCCAGCATGGTAATTCCAGCCCACAGTCCCTGGCTCTGTTGCTTCTACCTGTCAGATTCCATTTCATAGATACCGTGAACCTTGGAGGAAAACAAAGAGCTTAGCACAGAGGAATATTTATATATATAATCTTATTTGTTTGCTTACAAAATCCTTTAAAGCAGACATTATACCCCATATTTTGCAGATGAAAAACTGAGGTTTAGAGAGGTTAATGAGATTAAGACGTTCAAGGTTCCGTAGCTGGGAAGCAGCTGAGTGAGGATGAAAACTCAGGCCTGTCTGAGTCTCCAGCATGCAATCTTAAAAAACAAAACAAAACAAAACAAACAAAAAACCCCTTTTAGGCCCTCCCTGAAAAAAGTCCTACTAGTGTTTCAACTTGGAGCCATTCCCAGTTCCAGTCTTTTCTATAATCACTGACAGTAAAATCTGGAAATGTGACATTTGTCAGTTTCTTTCCCTTCTTAAAAGGCTACCGTCTGCACGGAGAAAGTTGTTCCATTCAGGGCTTCTGTAAAGACTCCTCACCCCTTCTGCTTTCCTCCTGGACCTTACTTGATTTTTTCACAGGCTTCCATCCCTCGGCTTACTCTCCCTTCTGTCTGGGGTCGTCTTCCTGGTCTCTCCCGGTGGATGCTTTTCAGAGCATCCTTCCACATCAGTTCATATGTTTCCAACCTGGAAAAATACCACAGCACCTCCGTACTTTTCTTTTCCCCTCTTTGATGAGCATGTAAGTCATTTTGTTAGAGTTACTTAGTTGCCAGCCTGATCTCCCTGCTAGAATAGACCAGATGGGACAATTAAGTTTGGGAACTCATCCTAGATAAAGTGCTGCATATCTCACTGATGAATATCACTCTGGGCACCTTTGAGGTGCTCCCCCGGGGAAGCTCCGCCAGTGCCTAGCACACGAGGGCCTAGGACACCCTTTAAAGCAGTTTGGGAGCTCTCTTTCTAGAATGGCCATTGCAGCTGTCATCACACAAGGCCTGACAATTAAGTTTGTGAACTCATCCTAGAAAAAGTGCTACATTCTTCATTGCTGAATGTCATTATGATCACCTTTGAAGGACTCCCCATGGCTAGCTGATGACCACAGTGATATTCAGCAATGAGATATGTAGCTCTTTTTTCAGGATGCATTCATGAACTTAATTGTCTGGTGTCATATGTTTCATTCTGACCGTTGACAAGTATGAGTTTGACAAGGGCAGTGGTGGTATCCTGCTCATTTCCAAACTATACCTACAGATCTCCTCTCTCCTTGAATACAAAATCAATCACTCCCTGTATTTCTGGGGGTGTTTGCAATTGACAGCGCTCAGCTGTGTCCCTTTTCTTGACTTCTAGCTGAAGAGAGCAGCCCACATCCATGACTGGTGGGTGTAAGGGTGCAAAGATCTGGCCCCTTGCTTCAATATGGATGACTCTGAAGGGCCACCCTAGCTCCAGAGCTCCCCAGGGGATTGACGTGTCATCACGGCCTTCCTCCTCCTCTGCCTAGTGTGCTCCTTTTCCCCCTTACACGAGTTGATCGGAAGCACTTCCAGGACACTCACTGCACTCAGATCGTCACTTCCCCCGACTCCCAGGGGACCCAACTGTGACAGGAGGTCCATCCCTGGCTGCCAACTGTCTCTGAGCTGAGCGGCAGAAAGTGTCTGGGGGTTTATAGTTCTGGGTGGAAACTTTTGCTTTCACTACAGAATGAACGCTTGACTCACCTCTGACAAGTTTGGATATTCTTTGTTTCATTTTTCTACCAACTAAACCTCTTAGTGGAGTAAGAAAGGGCTCATCACTTGGCTGCTTGGGAAAGATCCAGGGAATCTGAATTCCTCTTCTAATGACATTCATCGACGTGTTCTGTGTTTGGTCCCTTCTCCCCTTTCCCTTATGGCCCCAGGAGCCTCCAATTCCTGAGTCCTCCCAGGTTGCTGCTGGGGGAACTGGCTTAGTTCTCATTCTTCTCTGTAGATATTTAAGTTGTCCCAGTTTTCACCTCTGTTGCTTTCTCCAACTATTTTCCAACTTCCAAAAACTTGTTTCTCTCTCCTACTTGCTGTTATCTTCTCCCCATTTTCTTTGCACTTGAAGGTTTGCCCTTTTTTTGTTCTTTTACTCTTCTTTTGGTGGAATTTCTGTTGTGCACAGGTGCACAATCTGCTGTACTTCCACACCAGGAGCTTGGGAGGGTCACGTTTTGTTGCTAGGTTTGGAGCATTTTGATTTTAGTTTAAAAGTAAGGCCACAGCTTCTTAAACATGTATGGCATTTTATTTGAAAATATATCCTCATTTATTATGTGACATATTTAGATGCTATGCAGAGTGCTGGGTTAAATTCAACATCTTTTCAGACACTGGGATGATGGGAAAGCACCATTAACCTCCATCTCACCCAGAAACACACAGGCGTGGGACCCCAGGTAGGGACTGAGACTTCCCTGAGGTCTTCCTAAGCATCCAGAGATTTGATCAGTCACCCAAAAGTTTTGTCTGCATGTCAAGAACCATTCAAAAGCTCCAAGTATCTGAATGTTTGGTGCTATGTTGAAAATGTATTGTATGACTGCCTGAAATTCTCTGACTTAATTTTAATGATTGACCTCATGGAGATGCAGCCAAAGCTGAGCAGCTGTATTGCTGGATGTGTCAATTACAGCGGGATCTGAGAGTAGTAAATTAAAAGATCCTGCTTTTTTTTATTTTATCAGGCTGTGTCTGATGCCCACAGTCGCATTTGGGTGCATATTTCAGGAACATAAAGGGTGCTTTTGAAAAGATAAGGGCTAATTTCTGAAGAGTGGTCAATGTGTACTGGAGGAGGTCAGCAGGGCTGCAGCCTGCCAATCAAAATCTACCAGCAATGTCATTCAAGGTCAGAGACCCAGTGAACTGCCAATCAGAGTCGGCAGGGCTGTTCTTATTCCCCTGTCAGTGTTGGGAAGAGGTCACTGTCTCTGTGGTGTGGCTAGTGTGTGAACAGTGAGAGCATGTCAGTGGTCAGAAGCACATTCTGCTGTGTACCCTACTGGTAATTTCAGGATGTTTGCCTAAATTTTTCTATCCTAGGGATAGAAGGGATAGGGTAGCGGAAAAAGCCAAGAGTATTTAAAAAAAAACAAGTTATGGATTCTGAATTCTAAAAGCAAACATGGTAGCTAATTTAATACATTGCCTTATTTATTATTACCTCAGTATTTCTGTCAATAGGAAAGGATAACATAAATAAAAATTGAAAATATAATTTTAGATATCTGAAAGAGATACTGCTTTTAAACATTTTTATACCTCATATTTGGTTTGTTTTCTAGCCTTAACTCAGCTAAGTTATTATCTCAGCCAATTATGATCTTGTTTAATTTTCACCAAAAAAGATAAGCTTTACATTTATGGAAAACAATGGCAGTTTTGAAGATTTGCTAATGTCACAGAATAAAGCTTAGAAAATTTCAGTTTCAGGGTCTGGAAGACAAAGGCAATAGAAACATTATAGTCTATATTACCAGAGAATCTTGATGGATTTTTCAAAACTGAACACTCTCTCGAGATAAAGGGGTAATTCATCATCATCAAAAATATTTGCCATTCAAAGTTACTTCGGTACCAGCAAATACTGGGATGGGTGGATGTTCAAAGTTCAATCAGAGTATGTCTCCTTGATGCTAAAAGTGCCGAATGAGTCAAGCTCTGGGTGTTTTACTTATCCATAGTAAAATTTTCAGATATTTTTGTATATCCACATGCTTATCATTATAAAGAGAGACTATTTGGCTAAAACTGTCACATTCATCTGGGCACCATATAGATATAAATGCAAGAAACTGCTTTTGTTATGTTGTGTTATTATTATTATTATTACTGTTGTTGTTGTTGAGACAGAGTCTCACTTTGTCACCCTGGGTAGAGTGCCGTAGCATCATAGTTCACAGCAACCTCAAGCTTTTGGGCTCAAGCAATCCTCTTGCCTTAGCCTCCCACGTAGCTGGAACTACAGGTGTCCTCTACAATGCCTGGCTATTTTTGGAGCTGGGGGTCTTCTCTTGAGCTTCTCTGAGCTCAGGCAATCCATCCACCTCAGCCTTCCAGGGTGCTAGGATTACAGGTGTAAGCCATTGTGCGCGGCCTGCTTTAGATATATTATTATTTAACTATGCTATATGATTTAATGAAATTACATTATTTTAAAATTGTATTAGCCATAGAATTTTACAAGTCTGCAGAAATAAAAGACTAAATACAAAGTAAAAGGCATGTACCTTAGGTGTGAACACTAGTAAAAATTTTTTAAATTTGTAGGGTAGTGAATGGGAAATGCACATTTGGAGTGGGCTTATGTGGCCTGGGGCCTCAGAGTTGGAAAGGCCTTTGGTATTCAAGATTCCTCTTTTGTGGACAGTGGCACCGACGGACTTGTGGTAGGGCACAGAGAGTTAATTGTTGTTAATTTAGCCAACTCCTGGATCTTCATCTGAGTCCTGGCCTCCTTCTCTACAGGGCTGTGGGAACACAATCTCTTTTTCTAATGTACCTGGAAAGGCTTATGGTGGAGGTAAATTTTCTGAAGCTCCCCAAGAGGTGAAAAAGAAAAGCATTTAGGAAAAGAAGGGAAAGTGGATGGACCTGGTAAGAAAATGGTCAGCAGCAGCCTTGGCCTAGCAGATGAAGGGCGCACCGGGTGGTTTACACGGGAGAACCAGGGGCCCAGGGCTGCGGCAAAAAAAGAGTTGCTCAGAATTATTCAGTGAAGCCAAGCATTCCCTTTAAAATGAGCTGTCCCTGCTCTAAATTTTAAATTACAGATATTCTTGATCATTAGCAGTAGTATCTTTTCACAGGTGAGCTGGTGTTTGAGGGTGACAGAATCTAGAAAAAGAAAATACCTGATTCCACCTGCAAGCCTGGGCTGGCATGTTTGGTAGGAGCCTGTGGGAGTGAGATGTGTGGGCAAGGGGATACAGGTCATATTTTCCTTCCCTTTCTCTGATGCCCTGATCAACACCCCTAGGCTGAAAGGAAAGATTAAAATCTGTGAAAACAAAAGAGGAGTGATTCAAGCGTGACTGGTTTCTTTCACAGACATGAAGGCTTTGGCCACGAGGCACAAGGCAGCCAATTTTCAGCTCTGACAGCTGCGGAGGTCATCAGCTTCCTAGCAGTACCCCTTAATTCCTCTGGGGCCAGGGTGTCCTTTGAACTCAGTGGTTGTTACACTTCCAAAGCTAAGCTGAGAGTGAGAGAAACCTGCAAATTTTGCTGCCCCTGAGTATTCAATTACCCAGCCGTTAGGACCTTAGGGTAAAGACAGAGGATTCTCTTATTTTCTGCAACCTACAAACCAGTGGTTGCTCCCAGATTTATACATATGTACACACACGCACACACAGACACACACACAAGTATAGACTCATGAGATTAAAAAAGGAAGGATATTTGCATGCTACGAATTCTAGTGACAGCAGGACTTTTGGGGAAAGCCTAATGGCCTAGTTCAAAGGGTGTTTACGATGAGAGTGAGCATCGTTGAACTGGACGGCATTGTGTGTGAGAGACTTTTGTTATGGCTGGAGCTAAAGGCTGGATGAAGTGAGGAGGCTGAGAGATACAGGTAGACTTTCAGGTTGCTTTTGAAGGGGTTTCTGTTCCTGGCAATGCACTGGTCTGACAGTTTTGGAGCTTTGCCTCCAGTGGGCGAGAGAGGAGAGGTATCCTTTCTGTTCCATATCTAAGGTACTTGGCATGATAGGCAGGTGCACGGGCCTGGGAAGTCTGTCAGTGGGAACCCCCAGCAGAGTCGGCCTGGTGGACAAGGAAGGCTCTTGGAAATCTTCACTAGGATGGAAGATGGCCCACTATTTAAAAAATATATACCGAAAAGTATGCATTACATCAGCTATGAACTATGACTGGTGAGTAACACATGAAGGCTGTTTAAGATGATCAAAAGACAAAGCCTGGCACATTTAAATTAATTTGAATTAGGATTTCGAGATCTTTAATCTGCTGAGATTAATTTGGCTTAAGTGGTAGGCAGTTCAAGCAAGAGCTATGAAAGAAAATTGTCCAAACTTTTAATTTCTTCCTCTTTTCATTTTAATTAATTATGTATATTTAGCTGTGATACAAGATGCATCCTATTAATTCTTATCCTATACACAAGATACATCCTGGACCCACTGACAACTGATAAGAGGCAAAGAAATTGCACCTGTATCAGCTTTGCCCTCATGGTCCAGGAGTGCTGAGCTTTATTCCATTCTCTGTCCTCTATGGGTCCGTTGAGGGGATGGAATATAGCAAATGGCACCTATGTCACCCTCTTCCTTAGGCAGGATGAGGGTGCCCTTTGCAGGGTGGCTGCTATTTCTGAGCCCACAATTCTTCTCTTCCATGTATTCTCTTGTCTATTCTGAGGCCGTGGCCCTGATGTTCACCACAGGCTGTCATCTGAAACTTGCTGGAAAATTGGCCTTTGGATTATGGAATAGCAGAGGATTCAGCAGGTGTTAGCAGTCAGGTTAGATAAAGCTTGAATCAGGGAGCTCTCCTGGAGCCCGTGAACTCAAGCAGTTACGTCAGGCCAGTAACCTGTGTGGAGAAGGCCCAATGGCAAAAGGACTCGAGTGAGCAGAGGCAATTGGTGCAGGGAAGGGGTGATTGTGAGAAGCCAGGATTTGAATAGGGCTGAGACAGCAGATTGAACATGCCCAAGGCAGAGACAACCCTTCTGGGTTAGGCCTGGAAACAACCCAGTCAGCCTAGTACCCTGGACAGCTCCAGGGGTGGGTCTCCTGGCAGCTTCCTCTACAGCGCCATCCTCCTAATTGTCACAGGCTTTATGCCAGGCTTGTTTATACAAGACAAGGGCTTGTCTTTAGAGAATTACTGTCATTGAGAGCTCCATCATGGAAGAAAAGGGCCACAACTTCTGGATTGACAGAACTATCCAATTGGTTTGTCCACTCATGTACCCAATCATTCATTAAATTACTCAGCAAAATTATGAAATCCTGCTATGTACCAGGCCTTTTCCTGGCCGTAAAAGACATAACAATGAATGAAATACAGCCTTTGTATAGGAGCTGGCTATTACTGGGGAAGGCAGCCACCTTAAACAAAGAAAGAAAAAATCCTTATGGAGAGGGAAGTTATAGAGATGTACGTAATAAATTGTGGGAAGTCACAGCTGAGAGTCATGGATGGCCCCTGGGGTGATGCCTGAATGGTGTGTCTTACACAATGAGAGGGATTCAGGCTTAGAGAGGAAGGGAAAGTAGTAGGGAGGGAAGATGGCTTTGGGAGCCAACATAAGCAGAGGCAAATGACAGAATGTAAAGTGTCCTTGAAGCAGGAGTCACAAGAGGGTTAAGTCACCTCATCTTGGCAGTAGGGAAAATCTGTTCTTATCATTCATGGTGCTCACCATCTCTCATCTCATGCTTAGCTGGAGACCAAGACCCCAATGTTTCATTAAGAATATGTAAAAGCCTTTCAAATCCAAATGAGTTGGGCAGACACATTGAGTCTCTGGTTTGCCCCAGCACTACAAATTAACAGAAATTACTCTTGTAGGTGTGGGAGCAACTCCTGTCAAAGCCTCCATTGACTGGCCTGGCCACTGGCAGGCTCCTGGAAGCCCCACTGCAGAGAAGGAACGGGATTTCAGCTAGACTAGGGGTGGGGCACCTGCAGCCTTCTGGATCCTTGAATGTGGCCTTTAAATTGAATCCAAATTTTACCAAACAAAAATCTCTTTATGAAAAGGTATTTGGTTGAGGGGCTGCACCTAGGAGCCTGGAGGGCTAAGGCTTCAATAGGCTGTGGAAGGTAAGCAGGATTTCTGACAGAAGGTGAAAAACGTAAAGACAGGCTCTTTAGGGAAAATATATGAATAAAACAAAAATTTAGAGAAAATAAAGTAAAAGGAGGGTGAGCAGTATATTGGGGCTGGAGTGGAGGGAAGGTTTACTTAGTGCTTCAGGGGTAGAGAAAACCAGAAAGGGAAGACGGCACCAGATGACAGTGAGCCATAAGGGCTGGACAGTGTCGAGAACATTAATGAAAACCAATTGCTGTGCTGTCCAAGCCAACCACCTAATTTGCGGTCATATTATTGCTACTTAGATGTTTCTTTCCTTCTTCTCCATCATACCACCAGGTTCATTTGTTTGTTTCTTAATTCACTCATCTATTAATTTACTTAAGTGTCTGTGGAGCACTATTTTCATCAGAGAACAAATATCCTATCTCTTGCAAGGGAGCTAACTTGAACTTCTGTTCTATTCATCTGTTTTCTTTCTTTTTAAAAATTAGCATTTATCTTCTTTTGATAATTTATTCTTATGTAAAATTCTGTGAGAGACTTTATTTTTTCTGTATTCATTAGCATCAGGGCAGGTCAAATTTGAGACCATGGGCTGGACAGAGCTGTAGGCCTTTTCTGTCTGCAGCTTCTCATGTTGCTTCAATCCAGCCCCCATTAGTTGGCCAGCTGTTTAGGCCGATAGTACCACATACAAGGGCTCTGTCTGGATTCTGCCTGTGCCCCTTACTGGCTCTGTGATCTTGGCCACCACTTGTGAGCATCAGTTTCTAGTCTGACCTCATGAGGTCATTATGAACCTTAAGTGCCATACATTAATCCTTAACTCATTTAATCAGCATATAGTAAATGCTCAGTAACAGCACTATTTCTATTGTTATCAAAATGAACCATTGAGCGCAGTTATAGGACAGAACCCGGAGAAACACTTGAGATGACAGGGGTAGAGGCACAACAAGGGTAAGAAACCACTAACAAGTTCTTCTGAGTCCTGAGTTTTCCATACTCTATTTCCTGCAGACTCATCCATGACAAGATTTCAACTTTACTATTACTGATATGGGAAAACCTCCTCTGTTCTAGGGCAGGTGTGAATTTATCACAGCAAAAGGCAGATAATTAACCCAGTCCTCAAAATTAAAGAGGAAGTACAATGAAAATGAACCATTGTAAAGGTCCGTAAGTGATACAAACTTCTTCAAGAGATTTTCATTGAAAAACTCCATAATGGTGCTAGCGATTCCCCAATTGTCACAATAGGGGATGGATGAACACTTGAAAACCACTGCTCAGTCAGAGAAGATAAAGAAATGTTCTCCAGTGCTTTTTTTCATGTTCTCTCTCCCCCTCTGCTGTCTATTTGTCCGTCTATCATCTATCTCCAATCCCCAGATGGGTTCTTCCACATGACTATCACATACTTTTTGTAAGGTTAACTGGCCTGGGAAACAGCCATTTGAGTTTCTTAGCTACATTTCCAGTTGTTTTCTAGGTAAACTCAGTCCCTTGGTCTTGAACCAATAAACTTGGTGGAAGTGACCTTTCTCCTCTCTGACCCTGGAGCTTACGTGTCTTTCCCTCACTTAATATTAACTACGTGACCTGGTGGATTTTCCTCAAGACAGCAATGTTTTATCTTTCTAACAAGATTCCAAGCTCTTGAAGAGTGCAGACCCCGCCTTCTTTGTCTCACCAACATTGCCTGACCCACTGTACCATGTATGCTGGGTCTCACCCATAGGTTCTGTTTAGGGCTTGATCGTTTGTGCCATAGAGACAGGACCAAAGGTGCCCCAAGGAAAACCACAAAGGTGTTGATTACATTATGTCTTTGTTCACCAGCCATCTCTGGAGGACATCTTCTTTCCTGAAACAGATGTGTTCATCCTATTTGTGTGGGGTTTGTTCTGTCCAGTGTGGAATGTGCTCTATTCCTCTCCATTTGTCCTAAGACACAGTCAGATCACACTTCCAGTAATGTCCTATGATAATACGCAATGAAGTTCATCTTTTAACTGATGAAAAAGATCCTGTTAAATTCAGGCAAAGGAGTAGAGTAATAATTATGGAAAATTCAGGAATCAGCAATGGTGTGTGTGTTCATGTGTGTAGTGGGAGAAGCAGTTACCCGGGGAGACCAGAAAAGGGGATCTTCCTGCAACTTTTGAATTTATATTTGTAAGTGACCACTTCCTCTGGCAAAGATACTCAGAAATCTTTCCCTCTTGGATCATGTTTTTGCCTACCTTTGACACCCTCATTCCTTGCTATTAAAGTTTCTTGATTTTATGCTAAGTTAGAAACTGAATGGGAAACAGGGTGGAATCTTTCTTTAGTATCTGTGACTATTTTTTCTTTCCTGGGATACTAAAGAAAGACTCTAGCCTTTGCTTCCCATTCAGTCCCCTTCCTTCGACAGCCGCCTTCAGCTTCTGACTGCCTGGTTCTTTCCGGGATGAGGATGTTTCTCAGGGCAGGTCGAGGAGCGGTCGATTAGGTTTCAGATAGTAGCTGGCACAGCACCCCGAACATAGTCAGTTTATTTTAGAGCTGGAGTTATTTTGTTACCTACTCTGGGCCCTGCTTTCTGGAGGGAGTTCACGATCTCTATTCGCAGACTTGACATTTCCTTGCCCTTTCCCTCATTTCTAACTCTTCTTTCTGTCATTCGTAACTCTGATTCCAGAGTAACCTACTGTGTTCGGGTTTTTATTCTTGCACACTTTGTAGTGACATCTTTTATTTTGATCTATAGAATCATCTACCTTTAAAAGATTTCTCTGGTACCTCCTGCCTCTTCTGTGAAAGGCAATTCTCCCGACCACCTTCTTCCCTCTCTCCCGTCAGTCTTCTCACAAAGTTCCTCTCACGGCTCTGTCGGGAGACTTTTGCATTTACCTGACTGCTGACCTCATTTTCACCTTATTACCAGATCCTTCTCATCCCTCCTCTCTCAGTGGCAACCATGCTCCTGTCATTCAGAATTATTTGAGGTTCCCTGGAAATACCATACCCTTTTATGCCTCTGAACAGGCTGTCTGTCTGCCTGACATTCTTTTGAACTCTCTGTTTTTCCTTTCTTCTGCAGACATAACTTCTTGCTCACCTGATCCCACTGTGGCATTGCATATCTCTCTGAATTTCTAGGCAACTCTGCAAGTCTTAGATGCTTGTCTCCTTGTGTTGTTTTGACCCTCTCCTTACATCATACTATTTCCTTCACCCATGGTTCCTGGTAGAATATATCTCAACTAACACGTACAGCATATTTTAATTATTTATGTGCCTCTCTGTATATAGAGCAAAGACCTTGTCTTCTTCAACTCTGTATCTAGAAGCCTGGCCCATTCAAGCTCTTGAATGAATGAACGAATGAACGCACACATGCTCGGATAAACTGGGGCAGTGCACCAACTAAACCTGGCTATCGGAACAGCTTCTTAGCGATGGAGAGAAAATTGTAAGGCAGAAGGAAGGCTTGAGTCCTGGCTTATCTTCCATTAATTCCATGTGAGTTTTTCTTCAGGGCAAGAAGAAAAATAATCCATGGCTTTCCAAAAGCAGACAGTTGGTAAAAATAGATTAGTTGAAAACACATTTGGATGAAGTAGCAAATTGGTTAAAAAATGACCATGTGGAGAAAATATTAAAATTTTAATTCTTGAGGTTTTACATGTCTTTGTGCACCATTGTACACAATATTGCAATGCTATATGTCATTTAAAGCACTATTATTCATATTCAAAATTTTTCAGGGTTTAGGAATCAATTTAGTATACCTTGGAGAATCCTTATAGCTTTGTGTTGTGTATTTAAAATTCTTCTTGGTCACAGTAAAATTATAAATAAGCAATCTAGTGATGAGTAGCATTGAAATGATATCTTTTGTCCTATTTCTATTGAGAAATTAAATTTAAGCCGTAGACAAGAATTAAATAATAAAACATTTCCAAAGCAGTGGAAACATGATATTTTAATCAAACATACTTTTAAGTATCCAAATTTGAAAAATAAGCAAAATGTAAAAATGAATAGGAAATACTGGAGCCCTGATGGGGCCTCTTTCCTCTCCTCCCATGGTGGACCTGAAACACGTCTATGGAACTCAAAGGCTCTGGGATACCTAATATGAAAAACTACTGACCAAATCCAGCCATCTGGGACCAAAATAAGGCAACTGAGCCACAACTAAAACAAATTTTCTCACTCTTAGGTCACTGGTGGAAGAAGAAAACATGGCTGGATTCCAGACTCACTTTTTCTGAGGGACAATGTGGTGTCTTTACTTACCTGAATGTGAATAGTGTAGAGTGGAAGTATATCTGCTCAGAGTTTATTCTTCAGGCCCATTTAAACCCTGTCGAGTGCTTTTGCCAGGAACTCTGCCTGCAACTGCCCGGTCTCTGCAGGGTGGCCCATAGCTGGAAATGCTCCCAGCAACTGCTTGGCCCTACGCCCATGCTTGCTGGGCTTCCGCAGGTCCGCTGTCTGCTAGAGACTCTGCCCATGACTGCCAGACCTCTTCAGGTCTGTCCCCAGCCAGGAACTCCCCTGGCGACCATGCAGGCCTCTGCCTGGCACCCTCAGGGCCCCTACAGGTCCGCCCCTGGTGAGTAAATCCCCTGGTGACTGTGTGGCTCCGTGCCTGAGCTTGCAGAGCTTCTGCAGGCCTGCCTTCTGCCAGGAACTCTGCCTGCAACTGCCTGGGTGGCCCATGGCCAGAAACACTCCCAGCAACTGCCTGGCCCTACAACCGTGCTTGCCAGGCTTCCACAGATCCGTTGCCTGCTAGAGACTCCACTGAATTTCTCAGATCTTTAAGGGCTGCAACTTCTTGTCTCAATGTGTCAAAATCTTTTTTCATTTTGTCTTTGAATTCGTTGAATTCTTGAGATGTCTTTTGAACCATCTTTTGGATTACTGCCTGAAATTCTAATTCTATTTTTTCCTCCATTCTGCTGATCATATTTGCTATCCAGACTCTGATTTTGATTTCTGACATCTCAAGCCATTTGCTTATATAAGGGATCTTGTGCTGTATCTACCTTGTTGTTCCTTGGGAGAGTTGATCTACTCTGATTATTCATATTGCCAGAATTTTACTATTGATTCTGCCTCATGATTATTTTTCACTGTTGCCTATGACCGTCTTCAGAGTTGGGGAGGTTTCTCTCCCAGATCAGATCCCAGCAGGATCACTCTGTTGTTGCTGGATCTTTGTAGGGAGTGATCCTGTGTAGCTCCTCTGGGACTGCCCCAACCCAGGGAGTTCTGGCTGGGGGAGCAGCTCTGGAGTGTGGCATGCCCAGATCAAGCAGCAGGGTGTGGGATGGGGCACCAGGTGGCCTTTGCAAAGGGAGCCCATGCCTCCAGCAGTCTCTGGCTGGGAAGAGGGTTCTGGAGGGAGGGCGGCAGGACTGAGCCATGGATGGGAGCCAGGAGGGATCCCAGAGGGTGGCAGGCTGAGACTGGATGGGGCACAGATCAGCCCTGGGAGCTCTCAATGAACTTCCTGGCCACTGCTGGCAGTGGGCCAAGGCCCAGTGGGGTGCCAATCAGGGCCATCCCAGTGGAGTGGAGTTCCTTGCCACTGTGGGTGGCAGGCCTGGGGCACAGATTGGAGCCGGTGGCAGGACAAGGCTGCCTGGGGCACAGATCTGCGCCAGATAGGAGTTCCGGTGGATGTCCTGACTGCTGCTCGCAGGGGACCCAGGACCTGTGGGGTGCCAAGCAGGGCCTGTGGGAGTCCCGGTGGAGTTCCTGGCCACAGCTGGTGGTGGGCCAAGGCCCAGCGGGGTGCCAATCAGAACTGCGCAGGGGTCCTGGTGGTGTCCCTGGCCTGGATGCTGGTGGGGGCTTGATGGGGCCCCGGAGTCTCTTACCTGGAGGCCACCTGGTCTGGCAGATAAGGAGGGTGGGCACTGCTCAAGTCCTCCTCCCTCAGTTTCAGCAGAGGTCAGGCTTCTTGTGCGTCAGGTAAGGAGGGAAGGGAGTCCTGCAGTTATCACTGCTCTCTCTCTTTCTCTCTCTCTCAGCTGAGCTCCCAGTCTTCAGCTCAATTGGGCAGTTTCTGGAGGTTATCTTTCCTTTTGAACAGGAGCCTCTGTCAGAAACTGCTTCCAGTCTGCCATCTTGCCCCTCCCCTCCAGGAGAGCTGTTCCTAACTACTTATCTAACACTTTAAAAGTATAAATGTTTTACAACAACAAATAAGTGAGTGAGGAGATGGTTATATTAATCAGATGTAAGCATTCCACATTATATATCAAATCATTATGGAGTACATTGTACTCCATAAATGCATTAATGTACACAATTATGATTTAATATAAAGTGTAAAAATGGTATTTCTCTATTACTAATATTTTTAACACTGAGGATAAGAAAGAAATTCTACTTTTCAATTTCAGTATTTTAAATTTTAAAATAGAGAAAATAAATTCATGGTAAAATTTGTTTTGAAAAATGAGTATCAGGAAGTATAAAAATATATAGATGGTAAATAATTAATCTAAATAATAGTTTTCAAACTCTTACTGTAACGGAGAGCATGACCTGGAAAAAAAATCCAAAAAATGTTTTCTGTATCTTTAAAACTTCTCCTAGTCTTTTTAGGAACTAAAACCTGTGTCCCTGCCTTAGGACAATGAATGGGCAGGGCAGAGGAGTATCTTTTGTTCTTTGTACTATAGGAGGTGGTTTAGCTGAACTGCCCAAGGGAGAGGTGGCAGAGGTCTGGGTTTGTCTTTGGCAGAGATGGGACAATCATAATCACTGTATTGTATTTTTGCTTATGAGGAGGACAATGGCTTTTAGAATTTTCAGGCAAATTAATAAACTTCTCTTTCATTTTCTTCAAACAACTTGTCCTCCTTCTTCTGAGATGTCCTTGAGGACAAGTGCTGAGCTTTGGTTAACAACACTAAAACTCTTTTTACAAATGGAATCTTATTCAAAAGCATAAACAAGTAGAACATGAGCACAGTGACTCTAATCAAAGCAAACATTTGGGTCTTTCTTTTCTTTCCTTGCAATGATTCCAAAGAAGTTCCACAAGATTTTGAGGAACAAAGTGTTCTACTTTTCCATATAATGTCTAATTAAGGGTGAAGATAATCAGTTCTTAATAGAAAGAAAGAAGAAAATCCAGGGCAAGGGGAAGCTGAAAAGCATTAGGATGGAGGGAGGAACATATGGAGTGATCTTAAAAGAAAGTAGATCACAAATTTTGACTCAAGAAAAGGATAGGGGAATATTTAGATGAGGTATGTCTCCACCAGGAAACAGAATGCAACACATAGGTGTGACAAAAGAGAGTTTAATTAAAATCTGTTAATGTAATTGATCCCACTATGTATTTAAAGGAGAAAAACCATCTGATTGCCTAGGGTATTTGATAAAATTAAACACCAGATAATGTGACCTGACCTACCAAACAGCCAAACCAAAGGACCAGAGAAAACAGACATTCTCTGCTCTAATTCCTGAAATAGTGACTATACAGGCGGCAAGCAGAAACAGAGAAACAATAACTTGGGAATATGGTATTGTTACTAGAATTTCTTTACTAGGTTCTTGGTCTTGGGAAAATCAAAGAATGAATTCATGGATCACCACAAGTAAACAATAGGACAGATTTTATTATAGATAAGAGAAGAAGGAAAACAAGGCCTCTGGCACAACAAAGGGGTTCCCAAGTGAGTTACCAATTTGGGCTCTCTGTTTAGGGTTTTTTTTTTTTTTTCTTTCCATTGTCCTTCCTTGTAACGAGGCGCAGGCCGGTTGCCTCCCAAGTAGCTGGGATTATAGGCGCTCGCGACTACGCCCGGCGGTGTGTTCTTTCCTGGTGGTCGAGACGGGGTCTTTTCTCTGGCTCACTCATTATGCTGGTCTTGAACTGTGAGCACTGGAAATCCACGCGCCTCGGCCTCCCACAGCGCTGGGATTACAGACGTGAGCCACCACGCCCGGCCTCTGTTTAGGGTTTTATATGCAGTTTCTCCTTTTCTGTAGGCAGGGGGATTTGAGGAAATGGAATATATGTCTAAACTGTCACACCTTTTGGTACCAAAGGCCTGTAGGTAGAAGTTAATTTTACAACTGCCATTGTGTAGGAATGTGGTCTTGTTTTAGATGTTCTGCTCCTCCCGTTGCTAATAAGGAACACTGATCAAATTTGTTTATGAGCCTGTGTAGATCCAGAAAATGGAGTCTGTGTCCATCCCTGGGTGGTGATGGAGGACCTGCATCAGTATGTGTCACTAGGTATGGTAGGGCAGTCTTCCAAAAAAGTCAGCATGTTCTAAATTGTACTACTCAAGGGGTGACCAGTACCCTGTGCTTTCTTTCTTTTAACTCTCCTGGGTCCTTAAGTTGGATTGGGGGCCAGGATCTCTAATGAACCTGCAAAACCCAGTAACAAACAGGATCATGTTTCTATTCTATAATTTACTTTTGAACTGACTTTAAAAAAGATGTAGATATGCCACAAATACTTCATGGAAAGGAATTATTCTACCAGCCATTATAATAAACTTCAGTATTCATGATTCCCTGAAAAGAAGGGTTTTGATGAATTTCTTGAGAAGGAGCTCAGAAAATTTCTCTCCAAAATATGACTCCTTGTTATATAGAATATTTTTAATTACAGGCTCTTAGAGATTAACAGGCCTTTGGAACAGGTGTGCCCTCTATTGGCATAAATAAGACTGACCCATCAAAAAGAAAAATGGACTTCTCTTCCCCTCCCTGCTCTCAATATATTGTAGAACAGAAGATCAAGAAGTCATGTGGTCAGAGGAAAAACTCAATTAAATTCAAAAAGGAGGAAGAGGATTTGTTAAGTTCTCACCTAACAAGTAATATGTATGGATAAATGGCATACTTCCTGGGTACAAACCTAATTGTTTGTACTCTCATATTAATCTGGGGGAAAAAAGAATGCAATAAGATAGGCCCAAATGATTTAAATTTAATACCTGTTTCTTAAGTTAATTAACAAGTCAACTGTTTCTCCCATCCTTTTGTCTTCCCTAGTACTACGTGTTACCCCTAAACAGAGTTACCTGCACTCCCCATTTCTCCTCCCCTCCAAAAAGATAGGTATAAAAATATCTGGACTTCATTGGATTCTCATTCTGTGATTCTTCCCTGTGCATACAGTAAATAAACCTTTCTTTTATTAATCTGCCTGAATTGTGAGTTGATCTTTCAGGGAACTTTCAGGAGAAAGGGCAAGTTTCCCTTCACTCCTACACTATTGATATGATTGAAATTACATCAATCATTTTACTGTTTTTTTCTATTTGTCCCCTCTGTTTGTTGTTCTTTTGTTTTTTTCTTTCCTGCTGCCTACTTTTGAATTAATTAGAATTTTAAAGGACATTATTTTAATTTTACTATTACTTTTTACTTTTGCTTTACATAATTTTTCATTATTTGTCCTAAGGATCGTTTTCCCCTTTATCCTCCCACAATACTATCTCTGGAAAAATTTTACTAGTCTATGTTCTGTTTCATAGATTTACCTATTCTAAAAATTTCAAATAAATGAATCATATAATATGTGGTCTTATATGATTGGCTTCTTTACTTAGCATGTTCTTATGCTTCAAACATGTATCAGTATATCACTCCTTTTAATTGCTTAATAATGTTCCTTCGTGTGAATTTACCACATTGTATTGATTCATTTATCAGTTAATGGATATTTGAGCTATTTCCACTTTTTGGCTACTATGAATACCTCTCCTATGAATATTTGTGTGTATAAGTTTTTGTATAAATATATGGTTTTACTTTTGGGGTATCCACATATTGGAGGGAAATTGCTGGGTCATATGGTAACTCTACCTTTTTTGAAGAATGCCAAATTGTTTTTTAAAATATTGACATCTAAAATTCCCACCAGTAATTTTTAAGGGTCCCAGTTTCTTCATGTACTTGTCAACATTTGGTATTAGCTATCTTTTTGATGATTAACCATCTGGGTAAGTGTGAAATGATTTCTTATTGTAGTTTTATTTAGATTTTCTTGATAACTAATGATGCTGGGCATCTGTCATACATTTATTAAACATTTGTGTATTTTCCTTGGAAAAATGTCTATTAATATTTTTTGCCCAATAAGTTTAAGTTGGGTTACTTATTTTTTTTTAAATAATTTTATTAAATCATAATTGTGTACATTGGTGCAATCATAGAGCAGAATGTGCCTCATATACAATCAGAAATATTTTGATCATACTGTTAGAGATAGCCTTCATGGCATTTTCTTGATCACTATATAAAGACATTGATACTCTACATTTAATAAGTTTCACCAGTACCCTGCTAAAATGCACTGTAGGTGTGATCCCACCAATTGCCCTCACACCACCCATACTCCCCCCTCCCCTCCCCTCCCTTTCCCTTTTCCCTGTATTCTTGTGCTATAATTGAGTGTTAGCCTTCATATTTGTTATTAACTCCAAATGGTCATTGCACAGATCGCTGTTGTTCAGGATTTTCTTTTTTTTCTGGTAGCTGTACAGTTTCAGGATCTATTTGAGTCTTTAATTCATTTTGAGTTGCTTTTTATATATGGTGTGAGATAAGGATCCAATTTTATTCTTCTGCATGTGTATATTTAGCTTTCCCAAGACCGCTTATTGAAGAAACTTTCCTTTCTCAATAGAAGCCATTTTTTAAAAGGAAGTTTAGTCAGCATGGGCAGATTGAGGCAGTCATGAGGGCAGATTGCATAACTTCTGGGAGATAAGACAGACATAGGAGTTAAGAACAAAATTTACTCCTACATTAAAGAACTTTCTTAATTAAAGGAAAACACAGTGGAAAATGCTGTGAAAAGTCTTTTCCAATTTTTCTAATTTGCCTGGGGCTATTTTTAACACTTAACATCTTTATAAATCAGAAGCTACTTTCTTTGTGCATACTTTTAAAGCCTATGTTAATTCTTGGAAATACTTTAGGGAATTTCCTTTGTTCTGTTGGAATACTTAATTGTCATCAAGTGTACACTGGGTACACAGGTAAGTCTTCTAGGGTAAACGTATGTCCACAGAGAACTAAATCAATTCTCTCAGAAATGAGGCTTATTTGATTTTCTTAAGGTCTATCTCCACTTCTGAGTTCAGTGAGCCCTAGGTCCCCAGTCAGGAAACTTTGCTTTAAAATAAATATCACTCTAAATTCCACAGGAATTTTAAGGACTATAAAAATAATATCATTATTGCAGCAACAGTCAGGAGACCCATCAGGAAGCGGTGATTTTAATATCTGTTATGAGGAGAAACAGGAACCTATTTTAAAATACTTGATGAATATGTTAAAATAATTATTAAAATGTTACATCAATTTAAAGGTAAGTAGTATGATTCGTAGCTTTACAGAATACATCGAAACAATTTAATGTTTTTATTTTTGTAATTCATAGGGACAACTTAGAAATTATATTAGAGTACATTGTATGTACAACACAAATACTAACATTTTAAGAATTTGACATTTGCTATTATACTAGGAAACAAGAGCTCAAGTTAAGTTTTATACCAGAAAGTTCATTTCCTATTAAACCTTAATAAATAACTCAAATTGCTCAGGGAGGACCTCAAAATTCTTTCATACTGAATTATCAATAACTGCTATCTGCTTGAATTACATTTCTATCAGAAAAAAATAATGCAGTTTGACAAAGGTACAAGATAGACTTGAAGGACGCAACTACTGCATGAAATTTTGAGAAATCATTTCAACATATTTGGAACATATTTCAAGAATTCGAGAAAAAAGAAGTCTTTTTAGAATCTATGAATCAAACTGAGAAATTCTGCATTTACTTAAGGAAAACTTTTGTTTCAGTCACTTTGAACCTGCTAAAATGACATTTTCATGTTTTGTTGCAGGAAGATAAGGCCCAACGGAGAGAAAGAGCACTCAAACACCACGTTTATAAGAGTTAGGGCTTTATTCACCAGCTGGGAGCTTATGGCACAGAAGAATTCCAAATGACTGTGCTCCCCATCTGGCTTGATCTTTCCCTTTTCATCGACAGTCAAAAAGTTCCACCCACAGGTACCCTTCTCATTGGCCAGTTTGAATCAAGCAGGAGATGCTCTTCCAGCCCCTACAGAACTACAGGATTTCACTGAATTTGGAAATTTCCAAGTTCCAGGAAGTTAAGTTTACAAATTCCTAAGGGCTGAGGGTATCCCTGTGCTCTCCTTGAGAAGACCTGTTCTCACAGACCTCACCCTTCTCGGGTATTCTCTCTCATTTTAACCTACTGTTTCTTATTGCATGGAATAATTAACTCACCATGAGAAATAATTTTCCTTGAAGTCAAGACTTGCAACTATGAACTGATGACCATAAATGGGTAGAGGACTCACAGTCTCCGGATGTAGCTACCTGTGTCTGTAGAAGATGCTGATAATAGTGCCTATTGAAGACTGCTCATTTCCCTACCTACACTAGCATTTTATTGAAGCATCACAAACTGAGATGAACTCAGCAGCTTACAATAGAATGCAATTTATTATCTCAGTTTCTGTGGGTTAGAGGCTCAGGCACATCTTATTGGGTCTTCTACCTGTGGTCTCATGAATAATAATCAAAGTATAGACCAGATGCCATTCTCATCTAGAGGCTTGGCTTAGGAAGGATCCACTTCCGGGCTCATTCAGGTTTTTGCCAGAACTCATTCCTTGTGGTTTTAAGAGTAAATAATCCTGGATACTTGAAGATAATTAGCCAGAGGCCACCCACAGCTCCTAGTGGCTGATCTCAACTCTTAGAGGCCAACCACAGGACCCAGAAGCCACTCTGTCTCCTTGACAGATGGGCTTTTCCAACATGTCCATTTACTCCATCATCCCAGTAAGGAGAGTCACAGGAGTGAGTTTGCGAGCAATATAGAATCTTGTATATTGTAAGGAATGATGGCCCACTACCTTTGTTACATTCTATTGGTTAGGATAAAGTCACAGGTCCCATCCACACTGAAGAGGAAAGGATAAAACAAATGCATAAACACCAGGAGGCAAGGATCATTGGGAAGCCACCTAGGAGTCTGCTTACCGCACTGCCACAATTGCATTTCCTTTCTTCTGTTTTTGTGGTCAGAGTTCTGATTTTTCAAGTGCCCCTTGTTTTAATCATTGATTACTTGGAGTGAGCAAGCAAGAGAAAAAAGGAAAAAAGAGCAAGACAGAAACAATGTACTTTTGGAAAACACTCTTGGATATACATCTTACTACTTTCACCATGTTCTATTTGTTAGAATAGAAATCACTAAGTCCTGCTGACAATCATGGGGCAGGAATTACAGAAAGATATGAATACTAGGAGTTGAATTCATTGGAAGCCATCTTAGATGCTTCCTACCATTCCCCTCTCACACAATACGATTCAGGCATAAATCCTAATTAGTCTGACATCAGTCATGGAAATTCTTCTCCCTTGCCACTGATTGGGTCAGACATGGACATGTAACTTTAATCTGACCAATGAGATATAATGGAAGGCTAGCACAAAGGGCTCGGAAATACCCCTTTTTCTACTAGTTCAGTCCTTTTTTTTTGGTATTTAAGCTTATGGAATTTTTTTTTTTAATTGAATCATAGCTGTGTACATTAGTTCAACCATGGGGTACAGTGTGGGGGCTTCACATGCAATCTGAGATATTTTATCAACCTGATTGACATACCGTTCATGATATTTTCTGACCTGGCAAGCCATTTGGTGATGATGAAAGGAGCTAGCTGAAAAACAAAGTAAGTGCCATGCATATATCAGAAGAGGCTGG
>CAUYON010158491.1:0-14157 GCA_963573935.1 Arctocebus calabarensis | reverse complement strand
GGCTCGGCGCCTGTGGCTCAACGGGCTAAGGCACCAGCCACGTACACCTGAGCTGGCGGGTTCGAATCCAGCCCGGGCCCGCCAAACAACAATGACGGCTGCAACCAAAAAATGGCCAGGCATTGTGGCCGGCGCCTGTAGTCCCAGCTACTTGGGAGGCAGAGGCAGGAGACTCGCTTGAGCCCAGGAATTGGAGGTTGCTGTGAGCTATGATGCCACAGCACTCTATCCACGGCGACAACTTGAGGCTCTGTCTCAAAAAAAAAAAAAAAAAAAGAAAATTACCAGCTCTCATAACTCAGAGTGAAACTGAGTCAGCCGAAGCTAGAAGCTAGAATGTCTGGGTCCTTCTAGGATAAACTTTTAACACTGGAGGATGTGAGACCTCTCTACTGCCCAAGGCCATTTTTCTTGGGAAATATGCCCCAAATCAGATAATGCTAGACAAGAAAAGCACCGGCTCCCTCAGGCAGCTTATCCATCCCAGGGCTGAGCACAATTGCCTTTGCTGCTTCCCTTGTGGCCCTGTAAGGCTGTTCTCAGAGCTAGGTTGGCACAGCAGGAAACATTAAGGGACATCATATTTCAAGGAAGCATTTGTGATCCGTGAAGGCCAGTCCAGTATTGGTTTAACACCTATAAATATACTCTGTTGTCCCATCCGTCTCACTTCCTACTTTATAAGTAGCAAAACAAAAATAGGTGATCCAGTCCAAATGAATTTCCATGTCCAACAATTGCATTTCAAAACAGCCAACACAGAACACGTTCTGGTGATCCTACAGCCCACCTCTAGATGTATGAAAATGGGGAGAACCCGAAATTCAGCATCTTGGCCTTAACAGACCCTCCAGAAACATTGCCCTCTCCTTGTAACAGAGCTCAAGTAGGCCTGGTCCACTCCACCCATGTTTGTTTCTATCCTGGTACATCCCAATTCTACCACACTGAAAAGTTATTCTCATTAGGTAGGTGAGCCCTGGAATAGGGAAGTGTTTATTACATCTGTGTAATGAACTTGTCAATTTCTCCAAGGTCTCAAAAAAAAAAAAAAGTACTACATGGAATCTGTGGTGTGCCGCCCGCTCCCCACATCTGAGTCACAGTACTGAGTCTGTACTGAGGCTCCGGGTGGCCAGCGTGTATCACTTTCAGAGTTGCTCCAATAACCGAACGTATGGCTGTCTGTCTTCCAATCACACATAACATAAGCACTGTCTATTTTAAAACAATTTCTCTAAGCCACAGACAATGAAATATATCGCATAGGTCGTCAACTTCCTATTGGAAACAAATTACTTCTCTTTCAAACTGTGCTTCCCAACTGAGACTGGATGCGGGGTTGTGTGTGTATATTTTTATCTTTAGCCAAGCAACTCTTGGAGCAAAGAAAGCCACCCCAAATCTTACCAACATGCCTGAGCCATTCAGAGCTTTGGAAGAGAAATGAATGGGTGATGAGAGCCCTTCAGCCCAGGACTCCTCACATACGAATAGTAAGTGGAAGGTAAAAGAAAAAAAAAAAAAAAAACCTCCGTAGAGGGAGGGGGCAGGGTGGCTGATGGGGAAGGACATTGACCAGCAGACCAAAGGCAGCCGCGGCGGCACTTCGCGAACTGCCTGCAGCGGGGAGTGAAATTCGTTCCGCGCACAATAACCAAGCACCCTTCGGCCGCCTCGCGGGGACACGAATACACCAAGATGGGCAAACGCGCAATGAAACCAGCCACCCCAAAAGGTCAAAACTTCAGAAATCCCGAGGATCACACCACGCACACAAACACATCAATCAGGCGGAGCGGGAGAGGGGACTTGGAGACTTAGCAAAGGATTCTAAATTGTGTTTATTTCTTTCAAGCTCTGGCTGCAAAGTACGCTGGCTACAGGCAAAGCTAGAGCAGAGCAGGAAGGCTGAGGGCGGCGGGGGTGTGGGTGGGAAGGGAGGGGTGTCTAACACCAGCCACCCAGGCCTCAGCGTGACGAAAGTCGTCAGCAGCCCCAACCGCATCCTAGCCCCTCCACCCCGGCCAGCAGACGCCCCCTGCAGCTCTCCACCCCAGCTTCCGTCCCTGGCAGCAGCCTCACCCGCCCCGCACCAGCAGCAGCCCCGGCCCGGGCCCCGCGCCCGCAGCGCCAGGACCGCGGCTCCCATCCCTTCCGCGCGGCAGACACCCCGCAGGCCTCCCTCGGTGCCCACCCGGGGATGCCGGGGGAGCCGAGCCGAGAGGGCTGCGCCGCCAACGCCCCCCGCCCTAGAGCTGGAGATGGCTCACGCTTACCTAGGGCGCTCGCGGGGGGGCCGAAGGTGGCAAGCCTCCCGCCCCCCGTCCCTTTGCTGCTCGCCTTTTTTCTTCCTCCCTCCTCCTCTTCTTCCTCCTCTTGCCCACAGTGTGTCGGGGGCTTCCCCTCCGCCCCGCTGCTTGGAGTAAAAGCCAAAAACCCCGAAGCCGGGCTGGCCCGCGAGTGTGCGGGACGCGGCGGCGCACGGCCAGCTCTCCAGCAACTGAGCGCGGCACCCAGCTCCCAACTAAAGTGTGAAAGAAGCGGCGGCCGCGGCGGCCGCGGCACGGAGCGTCCCCCCGGGAGTGGGCAGGGAGCGAGCTGGAGCTGGCGGGGAGCGAGCGAGGGAGGGGACTGGAAGGCGGGAGGGAGGGGACCTCCTCGCCCAGTCACTCACTCGAGGGGCGGGGGCA
This sequence comes from Arctocebus calabarensis, assembly GCA_963573935.1. Taxonomy (NCBI): domain Eukaryota; kingdom Metazoa; phylum Chordata; class Mammalia; order Primates; family Lorisidae; genus Arctocebus; species Arctocebus calabarensis. The sequence continues at coordinate 11,464 of CAUYON010158491.1, read as the reverse complement.
GCCAGACACTCCCCCACCGCGGTCCCTCCCTGCGCCTGGCTCCCGCGCTTGCAGCTCCCCTCCCCGAGGGAGGGGCCTGCGGAAGCCGGCGGGGCGCGGTGCTGGAGGGAGGGGCGGAGGGAGCGAGGGAGGGGTGGGCCGGGCCCCGCCGGTGGGCTCAGGGAGGGGAGCGAGCGGGCGTGCTTGCGTGCCTGCGTGTGTGTGTCCGCATGTGTGTGCACGCGCTCACCCAGCGCGGCAGGCCAGCAGGAGGGAAGACCCTGGCGGGAAAGCTGCGTCCCCTCCGGCCTTCCCGGGCCTGTCACTCTGGCAGTGGCGTGGGATCTGCAGGGTTGCTCTAGTGGCCGGGTGGGCCCCGCTCAGCGGGAGATCCGCGCCGGTCCCCGGACCCAGCTGCGGGAAGGTGCCGGCTGCAAGCAGCCGGAGGGAAGGCCGGGCATCCTCGGCCCACCTCGCGGTCCTCCTCTCGCAGGCCAGGCAGGACGGGTGGGCACAGCCATACCCCGCCGCCGAACCGCGTCCACCCTGCGGAGCCGTGGTGCCTGCAAGGTGAATGAAAGCAGCAGCGATTCTGTGGGGGCAGCACCGGGAGGAAGGACGAGATCGGGCTGCCGGCAGAGACCTCTCGCCGCTGCTCTCCGCTCCCCACCCTCCGGCCTCTCCTAGGGCCGCAGGGCTGAGGCTGTGCCTGCTGGGTGCGTCCCGGGTGGTCGGTGGTCCAGAAAGACAGCCGTCCACCGCTACAGCTGTCCTCTACTTTGGGAACCGAAGGCAAACAGTTTCCCACCCTGCAGGAGAGGGAATTGTTCTCCTCCTCCCGGGCATGTTGGGTGTTTGGCGTTGGCACCTCATTGATCTTCCTACGCTGATAGCCTTTGGATGTCTTTTGTGCGGCTTCCCCGCGCTTCGCTGCTCCTTCATTGCCGTAGACACGCGAAGAATGTCAGGCCCCCAGAGGGAGAACACCCGAGAGAACAATAGGGGCAAAAGATTCTTCCCGGGCTTTGCGGATTATATACAAACCGAAGGATTTCCCACATGAAGTTGGAAAACGGGAAAGGACTCAACAGAGCAGTGACAGTGATGAGACAATTGAAAAGCAAATTTGTAATTTAGTTTAATGAAGTGAGGTAGTAATCATCCATTAGCGTCTAGGAAATCAGTCTTTTTTGAAAAGTGGTTTTCCCTTTTTCCATCGCTTTTTCACTGCAAAAGTCTAGTATCCAATTTTTTAATTTGTAGTTTATTTTGTACTTATTTATTTTAGGAATGGGTTCTTCTATGTTGTCCAGGCTGTCCTCAAACTTCTGGGCTCCAGGGATCCTCCGGGTCTTAATCTCTCCAGAAGCTGGGAAACTCAACTTATGTTCTGTTTTTAAAAATCCATATTCTAATTCATTTTCTCTTTAGAAATGAATTTCTGTAGTTTAACCTTTTGGAAAGGAGTAGTTAGGAGAGGGTAGACAAATTGGGATTTCAATCACTAGCAGTTAGCCACCATCCCATAGGTGACTTTTATTTTTAATTTAAAAAAAAACTTTTTCTTTTTGAGACAGAGTCTCACTTTACTGCCCTTGGTAGAGTGCCTTGGGGTCCTAGCTGGAGTCCTAGCAACCTCAAACTCTTGAGCTAAAATGATTCTCTTGCCTCAGCCTCCTGAGTAGCTGGGACTACAGGCTCCTGTCACAACTACTGGCTGTTTCTTTTAGAGGAGGTATCACTCTGGCTCAGATTGGTCTCCAACCTGTGAGCTCAGGCAATAATCCACCTGCCTCGGCCTCCCAAACTGCTAGGGTTACAGGTGTGTGCCACCACACCCGACCTAAATTTCTTTTGTTTAAAAAAAAAAATTTTTTTTTGTAAGAGAGCCTCATCACTCTGTTCCAGGTTGGAATTAACTCCTGGGCTCAAGTGATCCTCTTGGCTCAGCCTCCTGAGTAGCTGGGACCACAGGCACATGCCATGCCCAGCTAAAAATAAATTTTATTTTATTTACTTAATTTTCTTGTAGAGGCAAGGGTCTGACATGTTGCCCAGGCTGGTCTTGCAATCCTCCCACCTTAGCTAGTCCTTCGTCCTAGCTGATCTAATTCCTTCTTTCTTTCTTTTTTTGTTTTTTTTAGAGACAGAGTCTCACCTTGTCGCCCTTGGTAGAGTGCTGTGGTGTCACAACTCACAGCAACCTCCAACTCCTGGGCTTAGGTGATTCTCTTGCCTCAGCCTCCCAAGTAGCTGGGACCACAGGCACCCACCACAACACCTGGCTATTTTTTTGTTGCAGTTTGGCTGGGGCTGTGTTTGAACCTGCCACACTAGGTATATGGGGCTGGTGCCCTATTCACTGAGCCACAGACACCACCCATAATTTCTTCTTTCTTTCCTCATCTATAAAATATGATTGATAATAATAGTCCCTGCCTCATAAGCTTATTGTGAAAGTAAAAGGAAAATAAAACAAGATGGAAATGCATGTAAAACACTTTGCATTGTGCCTGGCACATGGTAAGAACTCAATAAATAGACACTATTATTTCTAGTATATATTATAGCTGAGCACAGTGGCTCACACCTGTCTGTGATCCTAACACTCTGGGAGGCTGAGGCAGGTGGTTTGCTTGAGCTCAGCCTGAGCAAGAGTGAGACCCAGTCTCTACTAATAAAAAAATGAATAAAAATAGGGAAAAAGTTGGCTGAGCATTGAGTTGGGTCCCTGTGGTCCCAGCTATTTGGGAGGCTGAGGCAAGAGGAGCTCTTGAGCCCAAGAGACTGAGGTAGTTGTGGGCTGTAACGATGCCATGGCACTCTACCCAGGACAACAGAATGAGACTATGTCTCAAAAAGGATATATATATATATATATTCTTCATATTCTCATCATTCCTTCTGAAAGTCAGGAGTGAGGGAAACAGCTCCTGGATTTATCAAATGTAATTGAACCTTCCCTGGGGTTTTTAGGTCACTGAAACTGTCACCTGTGATAAAATGAATAAATGCATAACTAAGATGTGTGTGTATATCTTTATCTACATAAAAGGTTCTTTGAGGACAACAAGCTTTGTTCTCTCCCTCCTTCTTTTCCCCTTGTTTACACAGTCCACCCTTTTGTTGACCTGGATTGTGTTCTATTCTTTCAGGGCTCAGGCACTGGCTGGCATTGTAGATTTTTTCTAGGTAAGCCTTTTTTAATTATATATCCTCAGAACTAACAGAAAGCCACAAAGCAAGCACTTCATACACGTGTAGATAAAAGAAGATACATACTATGAACTTTTAAAACCAGTTTTAAATTATTCAAAGTAATAGAGGTTCATTGTTGAAATTCTCAAAATTTGAAAAACTCAATTAAATATGAAGAAAATAAAAATCATCCTATTTCCATCATCCAAAGAGAAATATTCAGTAAGTGTTTTAATTCCATTTTCCCTTCATTTATTTCATCACCATGCAATCATCAAAAGTTTATTATGTACCCTACTTAGAGACCAGATAATTTACCATGTTCAAGAAGACATCGTAGGTACATGGTCAGTAAGTAGTGTTTGTTTCTCAGTAGAAACTATTTCTTAGAAGCAACATTTTATATGGTAGTGAGGTTCTCAGCAGAGCCCATGAGAAGAATCCCATAATTAAATGACTATGCTGACCACAGTCAGCAGATTCTAGCTCGATTTTGTATGGCTGGAAGCTCTTATAATTTGGAGAGCCACTTTCAAGATTAAAAAAAGACAAAAGTACAGAATCCCCTTGGAAGGGCTCATGTAAATGAAGGTCAGGAAACTCAAGCCCCATTTGCTCTTCAGCAAACCTTCTCATGAGTACTAGAATTTCTGTAGGAATTAACTGCTTTGATAAACATGGATCTAACGTGCAAATGTGTTCCTTATGTCACCTGGGACACCTCTCTTCCCCTCCCACACAAATGTGGAATTGATGGAGATGGAAACTTCACCGCCAACTCATGCTTTCTTGTACCTGTCCATAGCAGCCGCAGTGGGACTGGGAACTTCTGCAGAAGGGAGGGAAGCTGGGAAGAGTGCATTGGGAGGGCAGAGAGGAGACAGGTTGGCCAGCCAGGTGCTAAAGAGGCACTTGAGGCGTCCATGTGTGCACTGACCAGGCAGCAAGAGTGACCGCAAATCTGCTTGCTCAGCACACCCTAAATCTATTAGACATTTTACTACAGAATGAGCGTCTCTAGCAAGTCATAATTATTAAGATGACTATAAGCATACTTATAGAAAAGAAGATAAAATATAATATTTTCTTGGTCTCATTACCTCTTTGCCTTTCATACCATCAGAATTTTTGAATTCCTCATCTTTAAACACGCAAGTATAATTTTTTAAGAAAGATATTCTTTCCACCCATAAAAGTTACATTTTTAACTTTCAAAGATATCACTATTATCATAAATTTTATCATATTCCTAAAGCTTTAGTTTATAAATACTTGGTCAATGGTTCATAACACATCAGTTTGAATTTTTATTTCTTACTTTTCTTTTAAATAGAGTACTCATGTCCTCTCCTGACCTTTCAAATTCATTTATTGAAGCCTGGAGCCCTAATCACCAGTGTGATGGTATTTGGAAATACAACCTTTGGAAGGTAATCAGATTTAGATAAAGACTTGAGGGTGGGTCCCCATGATGGAATTAGTGCCCTAATAAGAACTCTTATAAATGCAAACTATGTAAGGTAATTACACATACCCTCATCTTAATCTAAAAAATTTTTTGAAAGCCGAAGAGATTATCTCCCCCTGCACCCTCTGGGAACACAACAAGGAAGCAGCCATCTAAGCCAGGTTCCTGCCAAGAACTTGACCATGCCAACATTATGATCTTGGACTTCCAGACTCCAGAATTTCTTGGACTTCCAGACTCCAGAATTATGAGAAATAAATATCTGTTGTTTAAGTCACCCAGCCCATGATATTTTGTTCTAGCTGTTTAAGCAGAATAAGACATACAGTTTCCCTTTACTATTGATTTAAAAAGGGGGGAGAGACTATGGAAAAGGTAGGTTAATTTTTAAAAGGTAAGTAAAAGTAATATACTACCCTCATATAACGTATCATATCAAACTAAATGAATTAATTTGATGTGGTTTGTTGTTGTTGTTGTTGTTGAGACAGAGTCTCACCATGTTGCCCTTGGTAGAGTGCTGTGGCATTACAACTCACAGCGACCTCAAACTCTTGGGTTTAAGTAATTCTCCCGCCTCAGCCTCCCAAGCAGCTGGGACCACAGGCGCCCACTTTGCGGTTGTCATTGTTGTTTTTAGCTGACCCGGGCTGGGTTTGTACCCTCCATCCTCGGTGTATGTGGCTGGCACTGTAACCACTGTGCGACAGACACTAAGCCTGATGTGGTTTATTTTTTAAAGGTTTTCTGATACTGTTAATTTTTCTGAATCATCAAGTTAAAAGCAGGTATGGCAGGAATGTTAAAAAATAAGTGATTCTAAGATAAATACTACTCTTAAATGTACTTTCTTCGTATTTCCTCCATGCAGTGGCACTAACATTGTCTGCTGCATGTCGCGCATGGCATTGTGTAATTTATAACAAGTGTGAACTAACTCACTTCACCCTTCTGACAGCACACACAGATACATCCTAATATTATCACCCTTCCCATGCAGATTTGGAAACCAAGGCATAGAGGGTGAAGTCATTAGTGCGAGGTCACATTGTTGATTCTCACTGGTCTGATGTCAGAGCCCACAATCTTAACCGTTAATAATAATTATGTTTTCTCGTCAATCACCTCTGCTTTTCTGCTTCAGTTTAACTCATCCTTCAAGGGCAAGTTCAAACCCTAACTCCAAAAGGGAGGTCTTCCCCAGCCTCTGAGCTTCTTAACTTTTTACCTATCCAGAGTCTTCCTCCTTCCTGAAATGTTAAAGCTTTACATTGTTGGGGATTCTTTCATGTCTCTTGTGTTAGTCCTGTGGTAAACATCAGTAGCTAAAGGCTTGAGACTGAATAACGTATGTGTGTGTGTGTGAATGCACGTGTTAGCATGATTAAATCTTTGGGGGGAGGACGGAGCTCAGTGACTCATGCCTGTAATTGTAGCACTCTGGGAGGCCAAGACGGGTGGATTGCCTGAGCTCAGGAGTTTGAGACCAGCCTGTGCAAGAGGGAGACCTTGTCTCTAAAACTAGCTGGGCGTTGTGGCAGCACCTGTAGTCCCAGCTACTCAGGAAGCTGAGGCAAGAGGATCACGTGAGCCCAAGAGTTTGAGGTTGCTGTGAGCTGTGACGCCATTGCACTCTACTGGAGACAAGAAAGTGTGACTCTGTCTTAGGAAAAAAAAAATTCTTTGTGGGAGGAGTTCCACAATACACCCCTAGGTAAAATATCCACCAAGCAGTAGTGAACTGAAGATGTTTGTACATTTTAATGATGATGATGCCACTTCTAGTGACACACAGCTCCTTCTGAATGGTTGGAGGCTAAATCAGACCAGGGAGTTTAAAGTGAGTGCTAACAACTTGCTAATAGTTCTAATTAGTCTTTCACTCTGAGTAACCAGCTGTGCTAGATCTGAAAAATAATGGCTCTTACTTTCACCTATTTATTTTTTCTTTGGGTTTCTCTGAGGGCATGTATTTTTTTTATCTCATTTTAAGAGGTGGGTAGATAGAAAATGAAAGCATGGAACATCATCACTTGAATCAGGGAGTGATAAGAACCAATCACCAGAGAGAAACTCAGAATGAAGCTGGGAGTAGGTCAAGGTCTGAGAGCCTCGCAGGGGTCTTCTTCCTCCCCCGTTTGTTCCATGGCTTTGCTGTGCCCAGATATTGGATGTTAGTTTTTTACCATGGAATTCTTTTCTCCCAAGTCACAGGATAGACCCCTCCACCACTGTGGGTGCAACCACTGAATCCTCAGATTCTCAGTCATTTGGGTCTGCTAGAGATAGCTTATATGTAATAATAATTATATATTGCCATTTCACATGCTGTTCTTGTCCTGCCAATCAATTGTAAGCTCTATGATAACGGGAAGCCTTGCTGTTCCTACAGGGCTCAGGCTCAATACACCCTTAGGGTCTGATGGATCCATCAAGTAAGTCACTCTGGGGGAGACGGAAATCAAATACTGACACTTAGAAATTTTGGCATCTGCATGACATAGCAAGAAGAATATAGCTAAAAGAAAGAAAAGGAAATTGACAGAAAGAGAAAGAGAACAGAAAAACAAAACCACATTATTTTTTATCTCTGGCTCAGCTTTACCTCTTTGCAAAGGCCCTATCCTTTCCCTACAAAGTTTCAGCTCCCTTCACTGTAATTAAACACAGACCCTTAAAACATCTAAGTCATTAGCATAGATTACACTGTAGCTTTTGAAAACAGCTCTCATAGTATGAGCAGACCTCAGATACAATTTTTCAGAATTAAATTATTTTAAGAGTGATTGGAAAGTAAACTGCTACCAAAATTTTGATTTCAGATTGTATTCTTAAAAGGAGAAAGGAAAGAAAATCCCAAAACAAAGAGTTTCAAATAGTTCTGGGGAAGTTTTCTAGACTTTCTTGCATGTTTTAACTGATCTAAGCCTCCCAAGAATACTATGAAGATGTTGCTACTATTATGTCTGTTTTCTAGGAGGGTAGGTAAGTAAGCCAAAGCCAAGGCTACCCAGCTAATAGGGACCGAGCTGGGATTTGATCTTAGGCCTAGTATTTAATCACTACCCCATCCTGATGGTGTTCTGAAATCTTTGTGATGCTGGGCACAGAAGAGAACAATTTCATCTCCTGGAATCTGCTCAATGGTTCATATCTTCAATACACTTTTCTCCTTCTCTTTATTACCCTTGAGGGACTGGAACAAGGAAAAGGAGATTAATAGTCTGGGCGCCTGTGGCGCAAGCAGCTAAGGTGCCAGTCACATATACCTGGGTTCAAATCCAGCCCAGGCCTGCCAAACAACAATGATGGCTGCAACCAAAAAATAGCCAGGTGCTGTGGCAGGTGCCTGTGGTCCCAGCTACTTGGGAGGCAGAGGCAGGAGAATTGCTTGAGCCCAGGAGTTGGAGGTTGCTGTGAGTTGTGTGACACCATGGCACTCTACCGAGGGCTATAGAGTGAGACTCTGTCTCTATTAAAAAAAAAAAAAAAGATTAATACTCTTGGTCTGTGCCACCAGCTGGCTAATCAAAAGCTGCCCCTCAATCTGTTAGCCATAAAACTGTTAAGCAAGGTCGGAGATTGCACAGCAAAGGTAGCTAGTAGATTCGGACAAAATAGCATTTACATACGTCAGTACTCAGGCTGATTAGATCAACATAACTCTGTTAATGAAGAACAGTTTTGCCTTATTCAAAACGCCAAGTATCAATGGAAGGCATTTTAAGTGTTTACCTTAAAACCACTATTTCAAACTGGTGAAAGCATTTGAAGTGTTTACCAATTTGAAATAGTGGTTTTATTAGCTTCCTCCTCTTTTCCTCCTTGTCTAATCCTGCAACCACAGCTGAAGCTCAGACCTTCTTTCCCAGACTTTTCGCCAGTCACCTTGACTTTAGGCTCTGTGGTTGCAATTCATCCTTTTTGTGGTCAGAGTCCTTTCACTGAAGCAAAGATCTGTTCTGGCTTCAAAGGCTCCAGCTATTTGAAGGATCCAGGGTACTGCTTCATAATTTGACTCCTGCCTACCTTTTCAGACTGATCTCCAGTTTCTTTTCTTTTTTTTTGTAGAGACAGAGTCTCACTTTCTTGCCCTCGGTAGCGTGCCATGGCATCACACAGCTCACAGCAACCTCCAACTCCTGGGCTTAGGCGATTCTCTTGCCTCAGTCTCCCAAGTAGCTGGGACTACAGGCGCCCACCACAACGCCGGGCTATCTGATCTCCAGTTTCAAACACTAACCAGGTGAATGACCCATCATTTGGCTGCCTTGCTGGTTCCTATCCATATTCAGCTGATCTCTACCCCTGGGCCCTTGCACCTGTTCTTCCTTCAGCATAGACTACTCAAACCCCTACTCCTCTCAGCCAATCCTGCTCTCTCCCTGCCACTCTCTAGCTCCGTGGCCCTGAGGAAATCATCTCCATCTCTCCAAGGCAGAATGCAACTATGCAAACGGAGGATTAGAAATGCAGGCCTGGCATTCTGCACCTTTATAGAGCAGATATGGCTGCTTTGGAAATGAATATTCTATCAACCATTGTTTCTTTACGGTCTGGTTTACACGATTTTTTTTTTTGCGTTTTTTGGCCAGGGCTGGGTTTGAACCTACCCCCTCCGGCATATGAGGCTGGCGCCTACTCCTTTGAGCCACAGGTGCCGCCGCATGCTATTTCCATTGCTAAAATTTCGCTTGTCAGAATTGAGCTCTTCCTCTCTCACCTCCTATAGAAGTTTGGGGGATTATAAGAAAGGTTTAGAAATTTGGTTCATTTATTATAGAACTTAACCAATCCTGACTAATAGAAGGTGTATCTGTATTTTGTAAATGGTTCAAGGCAACGTGCTTAGTATATTCATGCGACTGTGAAACCATCATCACGAGTTCTGGAATATTTCTATCACTTCAAAAAACAGGAGGGTTCCAACTTCTCCACATCCTCACACACATTTTTTTAAAATTATTTTTTATTAAATCATAACTTTGTACATTGATGCATTTATGGGGTGCAGGGTGCTGCTTCGATATGCAATGTGAAATGCTTACATTGAACTAACACATCCATCACAACTATTTCTTAATAGTTTTGAAATGTACCATGGCATCATGCACATTAGGTGGGGTCCCCCCAAATACCCTCCTCCTCCCATATCCCTCCTCCCATACCTCCCTCCCCTCCCCCTCTCTCCCCTTCCCTTCTACTTTCTGGACTATAGTTAGGTCTTGCCATTCGTATGAGTGCTCACACACATTTTTGCTGCCTATCTTTTCTAGCTGTCCTGGAGGATGCGAAAAGGTATCTCATTACAGTTTTCATGCGCATTTCCCTAATGACTAATCACATTAAGCATTTTTTTTCACGAGCTCCGTTGTAGAACATTGCTAATAGTTTCATGATGGCAGTTGCTACCACTGGTATCTTATACCTATTGCATGTCCGACCCTCCTTACCTCAAAGCTTTGTAAATAGTGGGCCTTAAAATGAGTTTATTGAATAAGTTATTTACTCCTGATTTCACCCACTAGACACCCTGATTTGAACTGACTATAACAGAGAAGAGAGAATTTTAAAAGCATAAAGAAAAGAGAGCAAAAGATCAAAGAACATGATGCATATTATTCTAAGAGAGTCCAAGTTGTATGTCGAATAATGATTTTCATCTATTAGAAATGTCCTAGTGTCTCTACCAAGTGGTCCTCAATCATGGATTTTTTTTCCCTTGACTACCTAGGCAGATTCAAAAGAGAGGTATTATTTAAAAATTACAAGTTTTTAGTTTAAAATGAGATAAAAAAAGGAATTAAATCAGGAAAAGTAATTTTCAACCCCTGATGGTAATTCAAGCACAAGGACTTACCTCCCCCATGTTCCTTCAAAATCTACTCTCAGAGGAACTGAAACAATCGCGGGAAATCTGGAACCACCCTAGACACTCAGTTAAGGTGCTAGTACATTCCAGAAAATCTAAAAAATACGTGTCAGACACTCCCTTTCAGTGAAGTAAGACTCATCTGAAGGAAAAACAGGGCAAGCCTCAATTCATTAAATGCAAAAGAATAACTCAAGTGGTAAGAGAAGGGGGTTTGTGACGGAATCTCCCCACAACCATGGCTGAAGAGGCGAGAGGGAGAGTGGCCAGGGAAGAAGAAATAGCCACGGAAGTGTGCCAAACAGCAAAGTTCACAGTGTGGATCCTACGGCAGTGCCAGGTCCAGCTGCCAAGGGGGACTGTGGCATAGAGGACCCAGGACGGCTAAGTGCAGGTTTATTCACAACAGTGAATTCTATTGACCGGCTCCTCAGTAAGAGAATGCTGGTATGTCAGGGCTATCTATAGAGACCCAGGAGGCCCATGTCCAGCTCTTTAGCCTACTTTTCTGATATGAACTGGGTCCTTTTCTTCACCTAAAAAATGCATATATTTCAATTAGGCTTTTAAAAAAATTATATGGAATAGAGGCTTAATCATACTAGCTTGAGTCCAAGGGACCTGGAAGAATTAGTGTAATTACTCCCTAAAGCATCATGGGAAACAAAGTCCTAGAAATTGAAGAACAGAAAGCCTAGAACAGCCAGGCCTCCTGGACACCAAGGCAAAGGAACCTCAGCAGCCCCCAGCCAGCCATTGTGAAGTCATATTGTGACATCACAATATAACCTAACCCTAACCCCTATTGTGATGTCATATTGTGACATCAATCAGTGTATCCCACTTTAAAGAATAGCAATGCTAGTAAGAATGATATTATTATTGGTGAGACATCAAAAATATTCTGATTTATAAAAATACATAGTATCCACAAGATTGAATATTTT
>CAUYON010158487.1:10000-14247 GCA_963573935.1 Arctocebus calabarensis | reverse complement strand
CCGAGTAGCTGGGACTACAGGCGCCCGCCACAGCGCCCGGCTATTTTTTTGTTTTGCAGTTCGGCCGAGGCCGGGCTTGAACCCGCCACCTTCGGTATATGGGGCTGGCGCCCTACTCGCTGAGCCACAGGAGCCGCCCTGCCGAGGCTTTTTAATACAGTTCCATGGGTCGCGGCCCACAGGTTGAGAACTGCTGACCTAGAGATATAAAATGTTAGGGGAAAATAAGAGATTCCTTGATAACACATCTTTGCCTTCTGATTCTCTCCCCTATGGGCCATACAAACAGCATTTACTTTTCATTTATTTTTTGACAGATGAGACAAACAGGAGTTGCACAGGTACGATCTACTGGAATTCCTAATGGGCCTACAGCTGACTCATCACTGCCTACAAACTCAGTCTCTGGCCAGCAGCCACAGCTTATTCTGACCAGAGTGCCTAGCGTCTCTCAGTCTGGAGTCCGTCCTGCCTGCCCTGGGCAGCCTTTGGCAAATGGACCCTTTTCTGTAGGCCATGTTCCTGGTAGCACATCAAGAACCCTGGGAAGTACAGACACTATTTTGATAGGCAATAATCACATAACAGGAAGTGGAAGTAATGGAAACGTGCCTTACCTGCAGCGAAACGCACTCACTCTACCTCATAACCGCACAAACCTGACCAGCAGCGCAGAGGAGCCGTGGAAAAACCAACTATCTAACTCCACTCAGGTAATGAGAAGGACTATCTGCCTGTCTTTATTTGATTTTGTACATTTTGAGAGAAGAACTTTGTAGCACTTTGTTTTTATAAGAACTTTGTAGCACTATGATGTCATTACTACGTTGTGATTCATTATGTACATATATGAGTCTATTTTCTTTTTCTTTCAAAAATTTCTGCAGACAGATAATCTGGCAAATTCACAAAGGAAGAAGAAAGTAGATCATATAATCCCTCCAAACCCACTGTTAATTTATAATGGCATCATAAGCTTATTTATGTAATGTTACTTAGTTCATTCCGGCATATATTGTCTACTTAAGATCAATTACTATGCTGGGTGTTAGGTATTAACTTCAGTGTGAGAAAAAACTAGTAAAGAAACGGTTACCATAAATGTCTGTGAGTGTAACTTTGGTGGGAAAGTGCTGTCAAAGTACCTGGGAGGGCAGATGACCAAGATATTAGAGTCTTCAGGAATTAGAGAATTTGGGAAGCGAGAGGACTGGCAAAGTATACCTAGCGGGTAGATTATAAAAAGGGAGGAGGGTGAAATGGAAGGAGGTAAGAAGAGACCAAGTCTTGAAGGCAAAGTGGAACCACCAATGTTTTTGTAACAGAGTCATGAATTGCATGAATATTGTTTGTCATGAAAGAAATGGGTCATAATTTACTCAGTTTTCATACTATTATTAGATATTTATGAAGTTTTTACTTCTGTTTACATGCATAGTATTTTGGATTGTTTTCATAGTATTGGTACTCCAAAGTAGAATTTAAGGGCCAAAATGTAAGCTTTAAAAACAATGTTCTCAATACATATTCCTTAATTACTTGTATTTTTATTAGTTTCTTCTGAGAAATATTTGGCTGATTTCTGGTTTGTCTTTTATTATTGGTAAAACTGAAATAAGTTCTAAGACTTAAGTTTATTCCTGAAGTACTATTCTTCATGGGGCCATTTCTATTATAGAGTGATTAGTAGTTTTATTCATTCTTAAAGAAAAGTTCAGCATCCATCGGGTCTATGTGCTTTTGGAGCTTCTGGGAGTACATCAGCAAAGAAAACATACTGAAATGTCTTACTTGGGGCAGGTAAACAGACACTAAACAAATAAGCAATATATGTAAAATGTTAGATGATGGTGTGATGAGTGCTATGGACAAAAGTGTATTAGAAAAGGGAGTTGCAGAGTACTGGAGATGGTGGGGAAGTTGGAATTATAAACTGGAAGGTTAGGGAAGGCTTCCTTGAAGCATGACATTTGAATGACCTTAAAAAATTGCAGGAGTCAGCCTTCAAGATATTTTGTGATAAGAGTGTTCCAGCTATAGAGAGCAGCAAGGAGCAGTGAACCCTAAGGCAGGAAGGAGTGTGCTGTGCGTATTTGAGGGGGATCAAGGTGGCATGACAAGGGGTAAGAAGAGAGAGAAATGTTGTCCAGCTAGAAATAGGCTGCATAAATCATGGTCAGCCTTAGGAGGATCTTGGAGTTTATTTCTGAGTTCAGTGGAAAGCTGTAAGAGGGGATTTTGGATGGAATGACATCATCTGACTTCATTTTTACAAGGTCCTCCAGTTATTCTGTGGATAAACTGGAACAGGCAACGGTAGAAATAGTGTGATCCATTTGGAGATTACATCTATAATCCAAATTAAAAAAATGATGGTGGCTCCCAGAGTGGCAATAGTAGATAGTAGTTAGCTTTTGGATATATTTGCAAGTTAAAACCAACAAGATTACCTAATAGAATGGAGTATGAGAAAGAAGAGTCCCAACTAGTCTGACCAACTACCAGGATGTATGAGACTGGATGGGATCACCATGGGGTGAGAACAGATTGAACAAAGAGAACTCAACATTGAACCTTGGGGGCATTCTAGTGTAATAGGCTAGGAAATTGAAGAACTAGCAAACAAGAATAGAAGAGGATTGACCTGTGAGACAGTAAAAGAACTACGAGAATGTGAGTGATCGCCTGGAAAACAAATGATCAAAGCCTTTCTAGGAGAAGAGGATGTGGTTAAAGTATATATCAAATAATGCTCATAGGTCAATTAAGGTAAGGTATGGTAGTTGACCATTTGTCATAATAGGTGATGTTAATGGGGTCAGGAAACTACAAGATGTAGGCAAAATCCACTCTATAACTTGTGTTTTTTATAGCCAGTGAGCTAAAAATGATTTTTGCATTTTAAAGGATTATAGAAAAAGAATCATGTGTGACACTGGATGACCCAAAAAGCATAAAACATTTGCTATCTGACCCTTCATAGAAAAGGTATGCTGACCACTAGATAAGGGCAGTTTTAGTGGATTATTGGGAGTACACAAGCCAAATTATAGTTGGTTTCAAGATAAAAGGAAAGAAAAATAAAATGGGAATCTCTGCAACTGTACTGAAAGTAGCTAGCACACACACTTAACAGTCATGTGGGCTACGTACAGCACAATGCTAGGAGTGCCATTTCTGTGTGTGACATAAAAGAGGAGAACAACAAGGTGTAGCTGAAGAGGAAGTAGGATTAAAAGGTGTTTTGTTTTTTGTTGTCATTTTAAATTTAAAATGGGAGAAATAACAAAGCAAATGGAAAAGATACTTTAGAGGGTAGAGAAATTGACAAAGGAGAAAAAGGGAAGAATTGTTAAGAGTAGTAAGAGGATAGGATTTGGGGGCTTTAGTGTCTTTAAATGTTAAAACATTGTTGAAAGGATAACGTAAGATTTTTGTCAAAATATATGTTATAGTTCTAAGATAATGTAACTGGCAGTTGATGAGAACCTTTATAATTATTCTAAAGTATAGTTCTGTTATTTTCTTTATCATCACATTTAATTTCATAGTTCACTTGCTGAAATTTTCAATAAATACTCTCTTAACCCTATTTTAGAAATTTATTATTTGCAAACATAATTCTAGTGAAAAAACCTCAGTTTGTAGGCCACCAGGCCTCTGTACATGACTGCAAATACTAAGTGGCAAGGAGCCCCAGACTTTGCTTCATAGGTCCCTCAAGGCCTGTCAGTGTCCATAGGAGCTTTACAATTTAGGTAATGAAGTTGAGAAAGTTGTCTTAAGAAGTGTTGAAAAGTTTCCCAAAATGATGCTACTTGTCATAGACTAAGTATAAAGGGGCTTTTTTGATACCATTATACAGACCTATTCAAATATTTTTCTGAAGTTGAAGTGAAAACCAGATAATCTATAGACCTGTATGATATATTGACATTTTAGCTTTTGATTACGGAATCAAAAATACTGGGCTCGGCGCCTGTGGCTCAACGGGCTGAGGTGCCAGCCACGTACACCTGAGCTGGCAGGTTGGAATCCCCCTGGGCCCGCCAAACAACAATGATGGCTGCAACCAAAAACAAAAATGGCCGGGCGTTGTGGCGGGCACCTGTAGTCCCAGCTACTTGGGAGACAGAGGCAGGAGAAGGAGACTTGCTTGAGCCCAGGATTGGAGGTTGCTGTGAGCTGTGATGTCACAGCACTCTATCCAGGGTGACAGCTTGAGGCTCTGTCTCAAAAAAAAAAGA
>CAUYON010158487.1:0-5000 GCA_963573935.1 Arctocebus calabarensis | reverse complement strand
ACTCTGGGCCCAAAGAAAATAGTGTCCAGATCAAATGCTATACTTAGCTCTCCTCAGGCACAGTACCTTGGCTCAGTGCCAATTCGCCCATCTTCTACGCGCTTCCCTCTTGACTACTGGATCCTCTGTCCTGTTTCTTAGATATTCTGCTCTCAATCTGCTAAGGGATTTCTGGAGGAATATCGTCAGAGTTCCATGAAGCTATATTCTGTTTCCCAGGTTATAAACTGTGTATAGTAACAGTTTTCATTAATAAAGTTTTATGCAGTAGGTGCTTAGTTTATTATTACTTAATGTATTAAAGATTATAAACTTCTAGAAAAATACTATAATGTCAATTTTGAGGCATATATGAACATTCTCTTCAGAGTATTAAAATAATTCTTATCGTTTCATTTTCAGCTTTTAACTCATAAAGGCAATTTTGTCTTATTATAGAGACTTAATTTTATATACCGTATATTCTTGTAAATAGCTGGATTCATCAAAACACTAGGTCCATGGCATTGTTTGGGTTATTCCAGTAAATCTAGGCCTCAGTTCATTAATGAAGAGACGAAAAACATGCTCTGATAAATTTGATATAAAAATTTTCTGAGGCTTAGAGAAAAAATTAAGAGGGCAAATGGTAGGTGTCATGTTTGCCATTTATTTCTGTGTCCTGTTGACGGTGCCCTTCGCCAACAGGAGTCCAGAACTCAAAGAAGGGGAAAATAACAGACGCAAGAGACTTGATGTTTCTGGTATAGGAGTTTCCTAACAAAAGATGATTAAAGCATAGATGAATTTTATTTACAGAGCACCTTTTCTCCTCATTTCTCTACCAAATGCTGTGGGTAAATTTGAAAGTAAGTTTAACTTGATAATTTAAGTAATTGGGCAATGACTAATTTCTCCCTACTCTGCTTACTCAGAGAAAGAGCTTCAAAATGGGATTAAAGGACTTGTAATGAGACAGTCTGTAAATTCTTTCAAACATCTGCTTCTTTTGCTACTTTGCATTTTATATTAAAGTTTCATTTTTTTAGCTTGAGGTAGTCTAAAGAATGTTGGATGCTTATGTGTTCAGAAGATAAAGTCTATTATTCACAGCCCCTCCCTTTGCATTAAGATTGATCAGATTATTTTAAGTGAAAAAAGCTTATAGTTGCCATATGGACAAACATTCATCCTTCCTATTTGTTTCCCTATTTGTTTCACACTTGATTTAATAGGCAGATAATCTCAATGTCTGAAACTCCATAAGAATTTGCTATATTAGACTTCTTTGTGCTATTTATTCTGTGTGCCCTCTTATTTTCAATGTTGTGAGTTTTTAAATTGATGGTTGTTATTATTATTATTATTATTGTTATATTTTTTGAGACAGAGCCTCAAGCTGTCACCTTGGATAGAGTGCTGTGGCATCACAGCTCACAGCAACCTTCAATTCCTGGGCTCAAGCGAGTCTCCTGCCTCCACCTCCCAAGTAGCTGGGACTACAGGCGCCCACCACAATGCCCGGCCATTTTTTTGGTTGCAGCCGTCATTGTTGTTAGGTGGGCCTGGGCTGGATTCGAACCCACCAGCTCAGGTGTACATGGCTGGCGCCTTAGCCTGTTGAGCCATTGGCGCCGAGCCAAATTGATGGTTATTTTTAAATCTGATTCTTTATTTTAATGTTGTAGTGGTTTGTGGTGTACATTAAAAGACAGAATATTTCTTTCATTTAAAACTGTAATTGCAACATTTACGTGGTCGAATCATTATCAGCTCCCTTAGTTATGCCTCACCTTTTTCTTTTCTATTTTAAAATATAGGCAGTAACAATTTTCATTGTTTTACTTTCCTTTTTACCTTTTTAAAATTGTTACAGGACTATAAAAATGATAGTGCCAGAATTCTGCTAATCTGTAAGTCTCAATATCCAGAATGTTGTAGAAGTTTAAATTTTGGTGCCACATTTTATTAGCACGAGATGTTCTTTTATGGTACAGTTTTACTACATGGTCCTTATCTTTCAGTTTCTTTAACATATTAATCATGTACTGTACAGGGCAGCGCCTGTGGCTCATCAAGTAAGTCGCCAGCCCTATATACCAAAGGTGGCGGATTCAAACCTGGCCTCGGCCGAATTGCAAAACAGAAAAATAGCCGGGCGTTGTGGCTGGCGTTGTGGCTGGCGTTGTGGCTGGCGCCTGTAATCCCAGCTCCCTGGGATGCTGAGGCAAGAGAATCGCCTAAGCCCAGGAGTTGGAGGTTGCTGTGAGCTATGTGACGCCACGGCACTCTACTGAGGGTGATAAAGTGAGACTCTGTCTCTCAAAAAAAATAAATAAATAAATAAAATTCATGTACTGTACATAAGTACATCCATTTCCTTTCTGGAGAACAAATTTTATGTATTCTGAGAGTATTCAGTTTAAATTCGAAAGTTAAAGAGTGGCAGATATATAATTCAGCTTGAAAAGTAATATTTATGTGGAAGTTGTGAATGTTCTATCTTGCATTGGTGTAATGATAATACTTGAATTATTTGTTTACCAATTTCTGACAAGAATTTTCTATTTATAACACAAAATTCTATAGAGTTTATAAGTTAGTATCAATTTTATACCTAAATCTAAAAACTTAAATGTATGTCTTTCTTTAAATGTATAGGGTTTGCATACTTTGTCGAGAAACATTGAAAACTAATGATGAGTAGATACAACATTCATTTATTTAAACTTTTTAACCTTAATTGTTAGCTGAACTTAAAATTACGATTTAGTAACTATTTCACATACTTTTCTTTAAAAATCGTTATTTTAAACTTTATTCAATCCTTTGAGACCTACCATGAACTCTTTTGTTTGTACTTGGAGTTGTAGTTGAAAAAATTAAGAAAGTGAAACCCATGTTATTATTTATTATAATGTCTTAATAGTGGAATTTTAAGCCTTAGTTATCTTAGTGTGAATTCAAACAGGCTGAGTTTTAAGATTTTTTTTTTCAGTGTAGCAAAAAACATAGCAAAACAAGAAAAATTAATTCTGTTTCAACCTGTGTTACTCTATAATTTGTGATGAAAAATGATTTCCTCTTCAGTTACTAAGTTGACTGCCCACGACAGTTAAAATTTTGAAATTCTTACTGAAATTTTTTTTTTTGGCGGTTTTTGACCAGGGCTGGGTTTGAACCTGCCACCTTTGGCATATGGGGCCAGCTCCCTACTCCTTTGAGGCACAGGTGCTACTCTCTTACTGAAATTTTAATACGTTTGAAAGTAGTTGATATGTTAATGCAACAATTGTTCTTGAGCTTATAATGGAGTGAGGTAAGTTATATTTAACCCAGAGTGGTTTAAAAGTTCAAAATTATTTCTTTCTGATTTTCCAAGTTGGATACAAACTTTAAGAAAATATAAATATTTTTCTTTTTTTCTTGCACTAAGAGAATTATAGTTAGGAAATAAGTCTACACGGTTTTAAGAATTTATAATTTAATAGAAATACCTTCATTAAAGAAATCCCCAATATTAGCAAGTAATAATTATATACAGTGTCAGAGAATGGATAGCACCTACGTATACATTGTTTTAAACCAAATACTATAATTTCTGTAAAGTTTAGTAGACTGGAGTTTTGCTAAATCTCAGTAGTCAAGGAAAATTTTTTTCAGATTTGAGAAAAGAAAAAATCTCAGGCTCGAGAGTTGTCACAAAGACATTCTGGTTATAATCACTAAGATGAGACATGGGAAGAAAGATATATTCTGTTGTTACTATTATCTAGATGAAGGGTGGCCATCCTTTTTACTTTTCTGCCCTGCATTGGAAGAGTAAGTGTTGTCTTGGGCCACATAGTAAAGATACAAACACTAAGGAAAGCTGCCCCCACCCAAAATAATAGTCCCTGTGTACTGATATTGGACACCACAGATAAAAAACATAACAGAATTAGCACGCGACCTGCAGGTTGGACACCCCCTACACCTTTTGGTTAAGTTAATGTTTTAACATTTGACAGAAATGAATGTGATAGTGGAGAGGAAACTGGAGCTCATGTTTGTTCTTCAGGTAAAGAGAATAAATTGAAAAATTAGCAAAATAAGGAATGTCATCAGTAATTCATGTGTTCAGTAATTTTCTTCAATGGAAGATAGATAGGTATCAAGAGGAATATTTACCGATATTAATCATTCATAACTTTTTCCTGATGGATCTAAACCTCATGGATTTGTGTAGGTGCCCCATAATTTAATTAGGAGTTAATGAGGATTTTTACCTGTTTTTCTAAAAAAAAAAAAAAAAAATGTACAGTTGATGTAGTCTCCCTCCCTTTTTTTTTTTTTTTTTTTTTTTAAGGAATCTAGGTAAAAATGGCTTATCTAACAGTAGCATTTTGTTGGATAAATGTCCGCCTCCAAGACCACCATCTTCACCATACCCTCCTTTGCCAAAGGACAAGTTGAATCCACCTACACCTAGTATTTATGTGAGTCTGAATTGACTGATTAGAAATAAAACCAGCGTTTACACCTATTTGTCTTTTATAAATTTTTATTTAAAAATTATATGAATGCCCTTTAGTAAACATTACAGTTATTTATAGAAGCTTAAATATGTTTTGGGAAAAATGATGTATTTTAAAAGATTTGGTAATAGCATTCTAAAAATGCCTTCTCAGCTGTTAACTGTGATTATATTAGAATAGTAAGTAATACTTTTAAACTGCCCTGATTTTGAGCAGCATTAGGCAAAAGCTACCTAAAAGTATAACTTTCTTGAGTAAATGTGGTTTTAAATCTCCATTCTACTAGTTATATAAACCTTAATAATTCATTCTATTTTATACACCTACCAAAAAAAGATAGTATGTGCCTTCAAAAAAAGTGTATGAGAACATAAATGCGATAATAGATACATATCATCTGATAGATTATTAAAACGTTTAAAACCAGATATTAGTTTTACTTTATAAAAATTTAAACATGAGTGGAGGGAGGGTAATTGGTGGAGCCACACCTACGGTGCATCT
>CAUYON010158484.1:0-10879 GCA_963573935.1 Arctocebus calabarensis | reverse complement strand
AAAGGAAATTTTCCCACTTGACAAAGGTCATTGATGAGCAGGATGATACATGTGAATCATTTGAAGAACATGCAACTGCTACAGACCTGTTAATAGGCAAATATAATGAAAAGTTCACTGACTTTGAGAATCATGACATCACACTCAAATTAGCATTTCAGCCTGACCTACTTAATATCACCAAAGCACCTAAAGAACTACAGATGGAATTGATTATCAGTAGATCAGCGGTTCTCAACCTGTGGGTTGTGACCCCTTTATAACAATGAAATTCATTGTGGTGTTGGGAAGGTTGAGAAACACTGCAGTAGATAATATTTTAAAGTCATTGCTTAATGCCAAGAAAGATCCATTGGAACAATACAGTAGATACCCACGCCTTCACCAACATGCCCGAAAAATGTTTTCTTGCTTTTCAACCACTTATTGCTGCAAATCTACTTTCTCCTACCTGACCCAAATCAAGATGCCCTCAAGGTTACAAATGGTTGATACTCGTCTTGAGGATCAACTGAAACTACGGACCCCCATCCTGCAACCAAATATTCAAATGCTTCCCAACAAAAATCAGACACAACAAAGCCATTAAAAGATTAATAGGTGGCGCTGATGGCTCAATCAGTAAGGCACCGGCCCCAAATACTGAGGGTGGTGGGTTAAAACCCAGCCCTGGCCGACTGCAACAGAAAAATAGCGGGGCGTTGTGGCGGGCGCCTGTAGTCCCAGCTACTCAGAGGTTCAGGCAAGAGAATCGCCTAAGCCCAGGAGTTAGAGGTTGCTGTGGACTGTGTGATACCACAGCACTCTACTGAGGGCGATAAAGTGACACTATCTCTACATAAAAAAAAAGGTTAGCGAACTTTAAAATTCACAAACAGTTTTCAGTTTTTTGAAATTACTAAGTATATAGTAGTTAGATTTTTACAGAATAATGCAATTTTTTTTTTGTTTTTTGAGAGTCTCACTATGTCGCCCTGGGTAGAGTGCTATGGCATCACAGCTCACAGCAACCTCCAACTCTTGGGCTTAAACAATTCTCTTGCCTCAGCCTCCCAAGAAGCTGGGACTACAGGCGCCCGCCACAATGCCTGGCTATTTTTTTGTTGCCGTTGTCATTGTTGTTTAGCAGGTACGGACCAGGCTTGAATCCGCCAGCCTCAGTGTATGTGGCTGGTGCCCTACTAACTGAGCTACAGGCGCTGAGCCAAAAATAATGTAAATTTTGAAGTACAGTAGAATCTCTGTAAAGTGACCTCCCAAGGGACTGTAACTAACTGGTGAACACATGAAGGTGGCCAACACATAAGGAACTGGGCCTACTGTACTGATAATTACATGCGGTGTATATCTGGTCTATGAAAATTAGGTCAACTGGCTTTGCACCTGTAGCTCAGCAGCTAGGGTACTGGCCACATACACCAGGGCTGGCAGGTTTGAACCCGGCCCGGGGCCTGCCAAAAAATAGTGACAACAACAACAACAACAAAAAAACAGTCAGGTTTTTAACAGGTGCCTGTAATCCCAGCTACTCGGGAGGCTGAGGCAAGAGAATCTCTTAAGCCCAAGAGTTTGAGGTTGCTGTGAGCTGCGATGCCACGACACGCTACCTAGGGCGACAAAGTGAGACTCTGTCTCAAAAAAAAAAAAAAAAGAGGGCAGTGCCTGTGGCTCAGCGAGTAGGGCGCCGACCCCCCATATACCCAAAGGTGGCGGGTTCAAGCCCAGCCTTGGCGAACTACAAAACAACAAAAAAATAGCCGAGTATTATGGTAGGCGCCCGTAGTCCCAGCTGCTCAGGAGGCTGAGGCAAGAGAATCGCCTAATCCCAGGAATTGGAGGTTGCTATGAGCTGTGTGACGCCATGGCACTCTACTGAGGGTGATAAAGTGAGACTCTGTCTCTACAAAAAATAAAGAAAATTAGGTAAACTTAAGAAGGTGGTCAATTAAGGGAGGTGGTCAACTATGGAAGCTCTACTATACTTATAAATGTACATTATTGGCTGGGAGCCTGTGGCTCAGCGGGCTAAGGCGCCAGCCACGTACACCTGAGCTGGCAGGTTCGAATCCAGCCCGGGTCTGCCAAACAACAATGACAGCTGCAACCAAAAAATGGCTGGGCGTTGTGGCCGGAGCCTGTAGTCCCAGCTACTTGGGAGGTGGAGGCAGGAGACTCGCTTGAGCCCAGGAATCGGAGGTTGTTGTGAGCTGTGATACCACACACTCTATCCAGGGTGACAGTTTGAGGCTCTGTCTCAAAAAAAAAACTAAATGTACATTATTTTGTAGATCTAATTCAAGTTTCTTGAATGTGACTTTATTTAATTATAGCAAAGTTAGCATGAAAAGGTTCCTCACTTCTAAGTTAGAGGTTACAGTGAGCTATGATCAGGCCTCTGCACTCCAACCTGGACAACAAAAGAAAACAGAAAACCAAAAAGTTTTGATGAGAAACAAGTGATCTATGATTTATGTAGTTTCAAAGTACCCTCATCAGTAATGAAAGAAAATGACAAGCTAAGATTATGAAGATTGTATGCGGGTTGACAGGATGCATTGAAAAGATCGCAGCATTGGCCAGGCGCAGTGGCTCAGGCCTGTAATCCTAGCAATCTGGGAGGCCGAGGCAGGAGGATAGCTTGAGCTCAGGAGTTGGCGACCAGCCTGAGTAGGAGCTAGACCTGGTCACTCCTAAAAATAGAAAAAACAGCCCATCGCGGTACGGGCGCCTTGTAGTCCCAGCTAGTCGGGAGGCTGAGGCAGGAGAATTGCTTGAGCCCAAGAGTTTGAGCTTGCTGTGTGTGAGCCACGGTGACGCCACTCACTCTACCCAATGCGATTTACTCTGTCCCGGGGGGGAAAAAAAATCGTAGCATCATCTCTGCGCTCTGCGATAGTCCCGCTTCCTGCCTAAAAAGAACCTAACCCGGAGTAGGCAGAGGAACCAACTGATGGAGATTCAGCGCCGCCCAGGCCAACCCTCCGGAGTCCGCTGCGCCCGCCAGTTGCGGACGTGCCCGCTGCAGCCGACAGGAGGCTCCGCGCGCCTTCCAGCCTTTCCCGGCCAGGCGGCGAGACAGGCGCGGGCCCCCTCGGCAAGGCCCTTGTCCGGTAGCCTCTCCCGGGAGCGGGGAGGAGCTGCTGGGAGCCGGTGCCACGCCGACTGCCTCTGCCCATGCTTCCTTTGTGACTGTGTCCAGCTCCTCGGAGCCAGCGCGTCGCCGCAGCCGCTGTCCCCAGGCTGCAAATGGCGCCCGGTCGCCTCTCCCGGCCCGGGGCCCGTATCCCCGCTCTGAAGGCGCCCGGACAATCAGCGCCCGCGGCGCCTCTGCCCTCCGCCACGCTTTTAGGCCTGTCCCGGGAAGGCCGTGGCCCGACGGCCCGCCTGCCCTCGGAGCCACCCCTTTCTGCCCTGGGCGCCAAGGGTGTCCAGTAACCATAACTCATAGACTTTTAAAAAAATGTGCTAAAATACAGGGTGGCCATAAAGTTCGTGCGCAACTTTTGCATATTATTTTATGGCTACCCTGTACATGCTAAAACATAAAATTTATCATTTAAAAATATAGCTCAGTGGCTTTAAAAACATTCATTGTGTTGTGCAACCATTGTCACTATCTATATCCAATTTTTCTTTCTTTCTTTCTTTTTATGTTATTTTTATTTTTTTTTATTGTTGGGGATTCATTGAGGGTACAAGAAACCATGTTACACACGATTGCATTTGTTGGGTAAAGTCCCTCTTACAATCGTGTTTTGCCCCCAAAAGGTGTGGTCTACACCAAGACCTCACCCCCCTTGCTCCTTCCCTCTCTCTGCTCTTCCTTTCCCCACCCCTCCCTCATTTCTTTCTTTTTTTTTTTTTTTATAACAGAGTCTCACTTTGTCACCCTCAGTAGAGTGCTGTGGCATTATAGCTCACAGCAACCTCAAACTCTTGGGCTCAAGTGATCCTCTTAGCCTCTTGGCCTCAGCCTCCGGAGTAGCTGGGACTACAGGTGCCCCAACACAAAGCTGGGCTATTTTTGTTGTTGTTGTAGTTGTTTAGCAGTCCTGGGCTGGTTTTGAACCCACCAGCCCCTGTGTATGTGGCCAGTGCCCTAACCACTGAGCTACAGATGCCAAGCCTACATGGCTAGTTTTAGAGACAAGGTCTAGATCTTCCTTAAGCTGGTCTCCAACTTTTTTTTTTGCAGTTTTTTGCCAGGGCCAGGTTTGAACCCACCACTTCTGGTATATGGAGCCAGCACCCTACACCTTTGAGCCACAGGTACCACCCTTGGTCTCCAACTTCTGAGCTCAAGCAATACAACCATCTTGGCCTCCTAGAGTACTAGGATTACAGGCATGAGCCACTGCACCGAGCCCATTCTGGGAATTCTTATACTGGGACCGATCCTCATGAATTTTCTAAATTGATTTCATCCTGTCCAGAAGCCATCAAACTACAAATGGTCCTACATTCTCCACTAGCCCCAGCGCTTACGTCCTCCTCAAACCTACAGCTACAATAATCTACCCAGTCATCTACCAAGTCCCCTGGGGAGATACCTGCAGAACCTGCAAGAGGCCATCCTGATAGGAATCTTCAATCCCTTTCAGCAGGAAGCAGTCAGATGAGTAGACACTCCTACTCCACAATTGTGGCCTCTAGAATAGAGTGGAGAAATGTTAGGTAAGTAGTTAAGAATCCAGCTCTACTAGGGGAAAAGGACAGGGGTAGGGCCCAGGCCCCTATGTTGGTACCACTCACCTTAATCCTGAATGATTACTCAAACCTGGGGAAGAGGGACCATCCTACCAATCTGCCAATCAGAACTTAGCATGTCAACTGTAAGAGGATGCAGAGGACGAGCCCATGGGCCCACCTGCATAGGTGCAGCAGTCTGAAAGGTGACCTAGAACCACCTCAAGGCTAATCATCATGTCGTTAGCTGAAATCCACGTTGCAGTCCCCACTCCCATCATGAGCTTTCAGAGAGGCTCATGGGAGGTCTGCATACACCATAAGACTCTGGTTCCAAGGCAACCTCTGAACCATGACGTGGGCCCAATCCAGGCAGCATAAAACAGAATCCCAGGTCACAGCCAAGGCCTTTCTTATTGCAACAATGGAGGCACATTCGTTGTCTATGGTGAAAAGTATCTTGCTTCGTAAACTTTCTTACTCTGTAAATCTATCTTTCACTTCCTCAATAAACTTTGAGTTTGCCTTGCTTCGAGGTGTCTGGTCATTCTTCAGCCAAGAGCACCCCAAGAACCAGGATGCAGATATAGCTGCCTGGAACCTGACAGAAACAATGTATTTCTTTTTTTTTTTTTTTGAGACAGAGCCTCAAGCTGTCACCCTGGATAGAGTGCAGTAGCATCACAGCTCACAGCAACCTCCAATTCCTGGGCTCAAGCGAGTCTCCTGCCTCTGCCTCCCAAGTAGCTGGGACCACAGGCGCCCGCCACAACACCCGGCCATTTTTTTTTGGTTGCAGCCGTCATTGTTGTTTGGCGGGCCCAGGCTGGATTCGAACCCGCCAGCTCAGGTGTACGTGGCTGGCTCCTTAGCCCACTGAGCCACAGGTGCCGAGCCAGAAACAATGTATTTCTTTGTGACTGTCTTCTGTCACTTGAAAAAATGTTTTCAAGGTCCATCCATGTTGTATGTATCCATTTCATTCATTTTAATGGCTGAATAATATTCCATTGTATGTGTATATTCCACATTTTGTTTATCTACTCATTAGTTAATGGACAGTAGGGTGTTTCCACCCTTTGCTACCCTTTGGCTATTGTGAATAGGGCTACAATGAATGTCCCTGTTCAAATTTTTGCTTGAACACCTGTTTTTAAATTCAATTATTTTAGGTATATAACTAAGTGGACTTTTACTCCTGTTCTAATGGCAAACCATATAGCCACCTGCAGTTTCCCCCCATTCATTCCAGAGCTCCTAGAAATATATCATGTGTGCTTCCTGCAAATTTTTCTTTTCTTTTCTTCTTTTTTTTTTTTTTGGAGACAGAGTCTCACTTTGTCACCCTCGGTACAGTGCCATAGTGTCATTGCTCACAGCAATCTCAAACTGTTGGGCTCAAGCAATTCTCTTGCCTCAGCCTCCCAAGTAGCTGGGACTACAGGCACCCACCACAGCACCAAGCCATTTTTAGAGATGGGGCCTCCCTCAGGCATAGGCTGGTCTCAAACCTGTGAGCTCAGGGCAATCCACCCACCTTGGCCTCCCAGAGTGCTAGGATTATAGGCATGAACCACTGATTTTCTTGATAGAGGAGACATGTAGGACAACCTTCCTGGCCTTTCCAGGTCCCCTTCTTAGGAACTTGTTCCCCATACCACTATCCAGGCCCAGTCAGAGCCTTCCAGTTGCCTGACCCAGGTGGTGGCCATGTAAGCTGTTTCTGCCCACATCCTTTGCTAGGCAGAAACTTAGGTATTTTCCATTTGGATTTTTTTTTTTTTTTTGAGACAATCTTGCTCTGTTACCCTGGGTCCCTGGGTAGAGTGTTATAGCATCAACATAGCTCACAGCAACCTCAAACTCATAGGCTCAAGAGATCCTCTTGCCTCAGCCTCCTGAGTAGTTGCGAACAGGTGTCTTTCAGAAAGCTTGGCTAGTTTTGTTTTTGTTTTTTTTTAATATATTTAGTAGGGATACAATCTCACTCTTGCTCAGGCTAGTCTTGAACTTCTGAGCTCAAGCAATCCAACAACCTCGGCCTCTCAAAGGCTTACACATGTGTGCCATAGAACCTGGCCTCCTTTGGAATATTTTAACTGAAGGACAGGGCAGTGGTCAGGTCAGGGTTTGGGCAGTCATTTGGAACTGATGGATGGGGAGAGGAAAGCCAGTCTTCTGAGAAGGGCTGGGAACCCCATGCACGCTTGGAGAAAAGTGGACAAGAAGTATGATTTAGCTGGGTGAGATGGCTCATGCCTATAATCCTAACACTTTAGGAGGCAGAGGCAGTGGATTGCCTGAGCTCATGAGTTGGAGTCCAGCCGGACCAAGATTGAGACCCCATCTCTAAAAATAGTCGGGCATTGGGGCAGGCGTTTATAGTCCCAGCTACTCAGGAGGCTGAGGCAAGAGAATCACTTGAGCCCAAGAGTTTGAGGTTACTGTGAGGTATGATGCCACAGCACTCTACCAAGGGCGAAAAAGTAAGACTCTGTCTCCAAAAAAAAAAGAAGAAGAAGAAGAAGCATGGTTAACCAAACCAGGGAACAGCCTCAGCCCTCGCTTTCTATTTGCAGGTGATCTGCTGACTTCCTCTCATAGAATGTTCATAAACTTATTCATTTTAGTTAGATACAAATCCTCTTAAAACTATCCTCAAACTTTAGTTTGCATCATAATCTTCTAAGATAATGTTCTTGGTCCTGGGACCACACTCTGAGAACCACTGCTGAGTGTCTGTTCCTGGAAGGCAAAGTGCCCTGACCAAGACAGGTGCTCTGGATTCCCTGTGCGATGTCTTCAGCCAAATTGTAGGTCCCTGGAAAAGCTGAAATCCCAGCTCCCTCCAGTGTTCACCATTAGAACTTGTCCAGCTGAACTTAACCTCTCTTGCCACTGCCTGTGAACCAGTCACAGCTGTACTGAGAATACACTGAGGACACAGAGTTGCAGAAGTGCAGGGGAATGCTCCTGCCCATCCCACCTGGCATCAGGTGTTCAAAGCAGTATAGTTTGAGCTCCCAGCATCTCACCAGGATCATGGGTCATGAGCCTTCAGATTTTGCCTGTAGCGCTCATTCAGGGCTTGGGCACACTTCCTTGGAGGCAAGCCAAGTGATCACCTTTCTCCTGGCCAGATTCTTTCAGTGACTTCCCTCAAGAAACTTCATACACGGTTCGGCGCCTATAGCTCAAGCAGCTAAGGCACCAGCCTCATACACTAGAGCTGGCAGGTTCGAATCCAGACCGGGCCTGCCAAACAACAATGACAACTACAGCTTGAGACTCTGTCTCAAAAAAAAAAAAAAACAAAATACATTCATACATATCAGCTATGCCTCCTCCAGTGACCCTCATGCATACCAGACATGTTTAAATCCTACTGACGGGGCTCGGCGCCTGTGGCTCAACGGGCTAACGCACCAGCCATGTACACCTGAGCTGGCGGATTCAAATCCAGCCCGGGCCCACCAAACAACAATGACAGCTACAACCAAAAAAAATTGCCAGGTGTTGTGGCAGGTGCCTGTAGTCCCAGCTACTGGGGAGGCAGAGGCAAGAGACTCACTTGAACCCAAGAATTGGAGGTTGCTGTGAGCTGTGATGCCATTGCACTCTACCCAGGGTGACAGCTTGAGGCTCTGTCTCAAAAAATAAATAAATAAATAAAGCCTACTGACATTCACAAATAGATGCAAAACAGGGACCTCTTCTACTTCCATCATCCCTAAATAGATCACCTGTCTTGCCCAACATTCTTTTTTTTTTTTTTTTTTGAGACAGAGACATTTTGTGGTTGCAGCCATCATTGTTGTTTGGCTGGTCCGGGCTGGATTCGAACCTTCCAGCTCAGGTGTACGTGGCTGGCACTTTAGCCCATTGAGCCACAGGCACCGAGCCATGCCCAACATTCTAGATCACAGTTGGGCAAACTAACTGTAAAGGGCCAGATAGTAAATATATTAGGCTTTGCAGATAAAAGGTGTCTATAACAACCTCTCAACTTTGCCATTACTGGCATATGTAATATGGAAAGGAATGGTTGTGCCTGTGTTCCAATAAAACTTTATTCACACACATACACATACACACACATAGCAAGTAGGATTTGGCCCCTATTCTACCTAGTAATTTTTGTTCTCATCCTAAATGAAGTTAACAAGTCTTCAAACAGATGGAAAGTGTACTGTTAGCAGTTCTACATTGTTATGGGGAATCTTTTCAAAATTTATAGGCTATAAATATTTTTCTCAAGAGCAGGCAGTGAGCCTAGCTAATCTTAAATAAACCCAGTCTCAACATTTATATAATAAAAATGTAAAATTATATCAATACATTGCTGAAACTGAACCAACTTCTTGTCTTCAAAAGAGAAATATTTGAAACTGTTGTTGAAGCAGAAATAATTTTTATAACAAAAATATACACATATGTTTTAAAGATTTATATTAAAATATTGGATGCCAAGACAACAGAAGTGAAAGTCAGGTTTAGATATATAGCTTATATCCACTAATTTATTCTTTCTTGGTTTTAGTTTTTATATATAAAAAAGTAAAAACAACAAAACAACACACAACCTGAACAACACTAACCCATATACACAGACCTGGAACATAACCACTTTAACGCAAAACCCAATTCAATTCCAAAAAGCAGAAAGTTCCCCACTTCTCTTTTTTTTCTTCTTTTTTTGTAGAGACAGAGTCTCACTTTATCACCCTCGGTCGAGTCCCATGGTGTCACACAGCTTGCAGCAACCTCCAACTCCTGGGCTTAGGCGATTCTCTTGCCTCAGCCTCCCAAGTAGCTGGGAGTACAGGCGCCCGCCACAACGCCTGGTTATTTTTTTGTTTTGCAGTTCAGCTGAGGCCAGGTTTGAACCTGCCACCTTCGGTATATGGAGCCGGTGCCCTACTCGATGAGCCATAGGTGCTGCCTCCACTTCTTAAATTCTTCTTTTCTTTTTTTTTTTTTTTTGAGACAGAGCCTCAAGCTGTCACCCTGGATAGAGTGCTGTGGCATTACAGCTCTCAGCAACCTTCAATTCCTGGACTCAAGCGAGTCTCCTGCCTCTGCCTCCCAAGTAGCTGAGACTACAGGTGTCTACCACAATGCCTGGCCATTCATTTGGTTGCAGCTGTCATTGTTGTTTGGTGGGTCCAGGCTGGATTCGAACCTGCCAGCTCAGGTGTACGTGGCTGGCGCCTTAACCCGTTGAACCATAGGTGCTGAGCCAGCCGCCTCCACTTCTTAAAAAAGGTATTAGTTGCTCATTATTTTTATGGTCAAGATGATTTCCAACTTTGGCTTCTCTTTTTCTTTAACAGAAGTTTGACAAGATGAACTAATCCACTTGGAAACTTGGCAGTCTAAGATAAAGTCAGTTTGTATTTTTCTTCTAAGAGTTGTTAGAAAGTCTACGACTGTAAGAGCTCAGAGCTTAGAATGGTCATGGCTTCTGTTTTTGTTTTTGTTTTTTGAGACCGAGTCTCAAGCTGTCACCCTGGATAGAGTGCTATGGCATCACAGCTCACAGCAACCTCCAATTCCTGGGCTCAAGCGAGTCTCCTGCCTCTGCCTCCCAAGTAGCTGGGACCACAGGCGTCCGCCACAATGCCCGGCCATTTTTTGGTTGCAGCCGTCATTGTTGTTTGGCGGGCCCAGGCTGGATTCGAACCCGCCAGCTCAGGTGTACGTGGCTAGTGCCTCAGCCCGTTGAGCCACAGGCGCCGAGCTGGCTTCTGTTATTTCTATGTTGTCTATTTTACTTTTTTCTTATGTTGCAGCCCAAATTACCCATTTACCAAGCAGTGGTTTGTCTTCTTTTGCAAAATTGGGATACTATGCCCAGAAACCACCTCATATAAAGAAATGGTTCATTCTAACACCATGGGATAAAGAAGTGCGAAACAGGGTGGTGCCTGTGGCTCAAGGAGTAGGGTGCCAGCCCTATATACCAGAGGTAGTAGGTTTAAACCTTACCCTAGCCAAAAATACTGCAAATAATAATAATAATAATAAGTGAGAAAACAAGTTTTTTTTTTTTTTTTTTTTTTTTGAGACAGAGCCTCAAGCTGTCACCCTGGATGGAGTGCTTTGGCATCACAGCTCACAGCAACCTCCAATTCCTGGGCTCAAGCGAGTCTCTTGCCTCTGTCTCCCAAGTAGCTGGGACTACAGGCGCCTG